>LPNX010575891.1:58138-95449 GCA_001517045.1 Pseudotsuga menziesii | reverse complement strand
GACCGTGTCAAAAAATACTAAGGGATTTTGGTTCCCTAATGGACAACAACTATGTCTCACGTGAAAATGACCGAGGGGTGTTATTGGAAGCCTATCCCCCCGTCCCTACCTAACGANACTTCAACCCTCCTAAGGGAGAGGCCTCCTGATAAACCGGTGGTGACCGTGTCAAAAAATACTAAGGGATTTTGGTTCCCTAATGGACAACAACTATGTTTCACATGAAAATGACCGAGGGGTGTTATTGGAAGCCTATCCCCTCGACCCTACCTAACTACAAAATTCTTTTGTGTTCCTCAAATGAGGTTATTGTGTTGGTTCAGTTAAGGTAGATTTTAGGTCTCACTTGAATTTAGGGGACAGATTGTGTGCATGTGAGATGATGAATCTAAAACAGCTACTCAATAACAATAATGTATGAAAAACTGTAAGAAACTTTTACCATGCAAACTTTTGCTGAAATAAATAATGCTGGAAAAAAAAATATTTAAAACAATGCTGTAAAACAAGAAACATGAATGGCTGTAGGGCTGCAAATGGAACAGGTGGCTATGCAAGTGCAGGAAAAACGGAGGCAAATCGGCTGGGTTTCGGCGCGGCAACAAATGCAAAAAACAGGTCGCGGACCGCGGGTTTAAAGGAAACAGGCACGGTTTAGGTCGCGGGGTTTTTTTTTTGACAGCGGCGGTCGAAACCGCGGGTTTGGGCCGAACAGGCGCGGTCTCGGGCACGGGTTTCTAGATGGCAGCGGCGGTCGAAACCGCGGGTTAGGGCCAAACAGGCGCGGTCGAGGCCGCGGGTTCGGGGCGAACAGGCGCGGTCGAGGCCGCGGGTTCGGGGCGAACAGGCGCGGTCGAGGCCGCGGGTCGGTAGATGGCAGCGGCGGTCGAAACCGCGGGTTCTGGGTGAACAGGCGCGGTCGCGGCCGCGGCCGCGGAAGAAAAAAAGTGCGGTTTCCGGCGGCCGAAAACGACAGCCGAAAGTACAGTACAGAAAAAAAGAAAAAAAAGAAAATGAAAAAGACAGCGGAGTCGCCAAAACTGTAGCTAGGGTTTTCACCCTAGCTTGTGCTGATGAGCACCTACTAAGGAATCTGGAATCCTTAGTAGCAGTTCAATAATGTAAACAAAAAGAAACTGAAACAAAGACTAAGCTAAAGCAGTAAAAAGTAAATGACATGAAGTAAAAACAATAAAGAAATGTATAATGGTGATTTTATTGATATTACCTCCGATGAGGAGGTTGGTGGAGTCCGTTGCGCTGGTCCGATGTCGGTGGCTTCGAGCTCCAAGCTGCTTCTTTTCCTTCTCCAGTGGTGGAAATGGGCCAAAAAGAGTTCTCAATGGTGAAAGTAGCTTGGTGGTAAGCTAGGGTTTCGAGAATAATTTCAGCAGAGGCAGGATGCTTATGACCGTGGATATGGAATAATGGGTCTCCATCACTTATTTATAGTTTTTTAGTGATGGAGTGGTGGCCCATGGTTTTTGGAAACCATGTGGTTTAGGGCAGCTTGTTTAGGGTTTTTGCTGTTTTAGGGTTTTCCTCATTTTTCCTCATTATTTTTATTCCTTTTCTTCTCTTTTGGGGATTTTTGCTATTTTTAGAGGAATTTTGGTTATTTTTGGAGGAAAAAGGGGTTTTTTGGCCTTTTGGAGGCATTTTAGGCCTTTTGGAGCCTTTTTAGATGGTTTTATGGCCTTTTAGAGGCATTTTAGTCCTTTTGGAGACTTTTTAATGGGATTTTCAGGGAAATATGGTAGGCAAATGGACAAATGAGCCATGTAGTGGGGTAGATGAGGTAGTTAACCATTTTTGGGTGTTAACAATTTGACTGCTCTTTCTCTACATGAGACTCATCTTTTTGCTTACCTTTATCATTCGCTCCCTTAGGTCCTCCTGCAACAAGTGCTTGATCTCTGGAAGATCGAATGATCCCCATTTAGATCAACTTGTCATGCTCCTGAGTGAGAGCTTCAATGAAAGAGTTAAGAGTAGGCATCTTCCAGTTTGGAGTAGAGAGCTTCGCATAATGAAATGTTGATACAAAGACTGAATAGTTTGCACCAAGTTTGGAGAGAATCGAAAGGATGAGTTGATCATCCTCCTTCTCAACCTTGCATAGCTTCAATTGGAACACTAGATGCTTGAATTTTGTGAAGAAGTCATTTAGTGTTTCGAAATTGGCTGGATGGAGAGAGATCAACTCATTCTCCATCTAATAGATCCTTAGCTTCATCTTGCTTGTCAAATAAGGAGGAAATATTATACCAAACCTACTTAGGAGTCTTCAATCCATTGATGTGGAAGAGAAGATCTCGAGAGATTGAGAGGCACAAGCATCCGTAGGCTTATCAAGGCTATTCCAGTACTTTTCTTTGTCAACATAATGAATTGGCTCTTTCTTTGTCTCCATTATGAGTCTGAAGAGTCTTTTGGAGCATAGTTGTATCTCCATGTCCTCCTTCCACTGGTGATAGTTGAAAGGAGTGAGAAGGTCCATTGGAGGATCCATTTAGAATGCAAAGGAGAGGATTGAGCTGCTGTAGTGAATGCATAGAAGGAGACTGAGATGCTTGTAGCGAATGCAGTGAAGAGGACTGATAAACCTGTAAATCACACAATCAAACAGAAAAAATAAGGTAGACAGTCTGCACTTTTGGAATTTCCTTCACACCCAGCATAGTTGATCAAGCAATATTGATCAACAATTCCTTAACTTGGGATATTAAGTGGTAAATTCTCCAATTCTGGTGCAGTACTGGAAGAAGAAATTTTGCTCAATTTTTTTTGGGATCCAAGTATGGATATATAGTAGGAGAAGTGCCTTGTCCTACCATGGTCCTACCGAGGCTCTGATACTATATTAAATTGAGCACATAGATCTATGGATCAACACACAACTCACAAAATAGATCACACAATTTACTCAGTAATTGAAGAATGAAATAGTGCAAAAATGGCTTGCAACTGTGAATGCTTTCATTAATCAAAAGTAATTATGTAATTAATTACAATGAAGTACAATGAATAAATATCCACATGCAATTCGAATCCATGTGAGGAAATTCGAATTGATTAGACTCTACTCAATTGAATGGTTAATTGACCTTGTCTAAATAATTATCGGAGTTCATTGGAGTTCAAAATCCAAATTCAAGTGTCTAATTCAGTATTGACTAGTTTAACTGACTGAGGTAGGTGAGTAAATACACCTCACCTGCATGCATCCATGCAATCCTAGTGCTAACTGAATATAACTGAGTGTAGGGAACTAGAACTGAAAGTAACTGACTCCTAACCCAGCTTGACTAGACACCAACTGAACTCAACGGATGGATGTTGGTATCGAAACTCCCAGTGGATCCTAATTTGTAGGGGTTGATCTAGTAGGCTCCTAGACTAATGCATGCAAGTGCAATCAATGACATTTGGTCTCAATTAGCGTTCCCCACACGTTAGTAACTGGTGCATGTGCCCCAATTAAGCCAAGTGGACCCAATGGTTCTAGTGACTAAAAATAGACTGAAAGGACTCCCGATTTAGAAATAACTCTTGATTTAGACATAATGACCAAATTGGACAAGGGAGGATTAATAATCCTAACACATATGACCTTCCACCTTCACGTGGTTGGCCTTTTTTAGTAGATAATATTAAATTATTCTCGAAAAAAAGAGAAGCTCAGTAATACAATTCTCTTGTTGTTATCGTCATCCTCCTCCTCATCCTCCTCCTCCTCATCGTCATCATCATCCTCATCCTCATTGTCATTTTTGTCTTCCTCATCCTCATCCTCATCATTGTCATCATCCTCATCGTCATCATCATCATCATCATCATAGTCAACATCGTCAGCATCATCATCATCATCACCATCATCATCATCATTGTCATCATCATCATCGTCATCATCATCATCATCATCCTCATTGTCATCATCATCGTCACCATCATCGTCGTCATCATCATCATCAACAACATTGTCATCATCACCGTCATCATCATCATCAACATTGTCATCATCACCATCATCATATTTATCATCATAGTTATCATCATTATCATCATCATTATTTTTACTTATCGTCATCATCATTATTATCATCGTTGTCATCATCATTGTCATCATCATCATCATCATCATCATCGTCATTAGTATTATTTATTTTTAATATTTGTATTGTATTGTGATAGTGAAGTGTAATATCCCCGATCTGAAATCAGATTAGAATAATATCTCTACTACTGTTATGAATTAGAATATGAAATAAAATTTTACAAGAATTCTAATCACTTCTTTATGCAGAGTAATTGTGGGCATTGCTGACAAAACCTGTGAATGGAAGAGGGCTAAGGGAAGCAACCAAGAGACAATTTTTGGACAGATATAGTTCTTTCCCTATGCACTTAGATTTTAGGTCCTTTTAAGTTTCGAAATCAGCGCCGCCGAAGTCTACTCCCACGCTTCTGGGTGTCCCAACTGTGCAAACTAGAAATGAACCATCACCTCCAATCAAACATTGGATAAGGAAAATGATATGGATATTAAATAATTTACATGACAGTATATAAAGGTCTATTTAGGTTTATAACATATTTGGGATGTTTAGGAAATTGCATATGAAAAACTAGTCCCTTGGAATGCACTCTAGGCTGGAATTCTAGGGAGTCCAAACATAGGAAGAAGGTTACTAAAAATTAGTTTCATAATTGGAATATGTTCAATATGATGTTAGTGAATGCTCAGAAGTGAAATAAAGAATATTCGTAAGGTTTCATTCCTCTAACTCATTCGAAATATAAAACTAGTCATATTTTCATACATTTCTAGCTAGGGTGTTGAAATGCTTCTCAAAAGTAAATCAAACTCATTCGAAGCTATGCAATAATTCTAGAAAGGTAAGAATACATAAATAATGAACATTTAGGACTGAATTTAATCTCACACGATTTTCATATATTCATTAATTAATCTAGACCTCATTACAAGGACATAAAACTAGAATTTGAGGTAGCATTGGAGTGGAAAAATACTCGAACTCTACAACAAATGTGGTATTGTTATGAAACTGATATAGGAATTAATAATAAACTTAATTAATGGAATATATCCATCACCATTTCCTCATAAATTGTTAGAAAAAAGAAGGGAATACTGGAAAGAACTCAGAGATTCGAATGGGAGAGTATCCCAATCTCTTTATTGGTGCTGCACTGGAATGTGAATGGCTTCAAAACCTGCAAAAAAAATCCATTAATAGATGAAGTCTGATATCATATCACAAATGAAATTCTATGTGGCTTATCCTTAGCTTATCAAGGACCTGCAATGAAGATGGGGAGAAGAGAGGGAGATAGGAACATGGGACTTAGGGCGCATCACCCAATATAACTGAGGCTCATCACCCAAGATAAATTAGGATCATCACTTAGTATTGAATCCAATATTCACATAAAATCAACACAATAATAATCCAAAACTGAATAATGGAGTTGGAAACACCCTTAAGTAAACCTTGGGTGACATGTTGAGCAAGTCCTTCACATGTTGAGCAAGTTGCCACTTTCAAAACCCTAACCCTAATAATGAATTCACCCTCCTTGAGGAAAATGGCATGTATAGGTCATGTATGATGTTTCCCTGTTATTAACTCCTCATCAAAATAGAAACTACTCCCTCCTTTGGTCCAGAGTTGCCTACTTTTACCCTGATTTCTTTTCCTGCACTTTCTACTTTTGTAACTGCTCATCGGAATAGAAACTGCGCCCTCCTTGAGTTAATTAACTGCATTTGTTTTTGTGCATTTCATTAAAGATGCTGAATGTTTTATTTTATTGGCTTTTAGCATGTTGAACTAGCCTTTGTCACCCTTATTATGCTTTTCACTAGATTGATTCATCCTTCCCTTGGATTTCTTGGTGTTCTTGGCCTTGATTTTGGGGTCGGGGACTATGTTTTCGGAATGTGTTGTCAAAGAAGTTTGACCTCCATTATGAAAATGGAAGGATTTTTATTCTAACAATGATTGATAATGAACACATTGCGATCTCTAGTTATGTCAGTTGATGAATGGGCCTTGCAAAGCGACTATTGGAAAACAAATTTTCAAACCCCTAATCGAACCAGTGAAGACTAAAGACTCAAAAGTACAATGAAGAGGAAGCTACAAAGATCAGAGTTCAACTAAGAATATCAGAGATAGATTTTGAAGAAAGACAGATGCCATATAGCCTTGAAGATAAATATGTTGGAAGAAGAGAAGTAACATCAATTGGACATAAGAGAAGCAATCAATTCATTAATTCTGGAAGATTCAGTGATAAAACACGAAGAGGACAATGAAAAGATCATTCACATTCAAAAACAAATCATGCATGATATAAAACAATTGCGAAGAAACCAAAGATAAACTCTAAGAAACCATCAGAAATCCATAATACACGAGCTAACGAGAGATGATGAAATGTCTAAATCATCCTCAAGAATACCTCATCATAAACCCTTTGCAAAGAAGAATAAAAAGTATTCATCAAGTAGCTCAGAAATCAGCCTTGAAAGATCCTCAGTGAGATATAATAATAGAATGTTTGCATAGAATGAACTGGTGGGAGAACTAAGAAGAATCAAACCCTCAACCTTTAATGTAGAAGCAAAGAAAGGAGAAGATGTTAAATCTTGGCTGTTGGGACTTAGAAATTTTTTCCAGTTGCATCAATACACAATAAACATGGAAGAAAGGGTATCCATCTACCATTTTCAAGGTAAACGCATCCATTTGGTGGGATCATCTACTCAAGTTGAAATATATTGATGAAGATAGAATCTATTGGAGAAAGCTAAAGAAATACTTATTGAAATAATATCTCTCAAATCACTACTATGACAAGAAGATGGAGGAGTTCTTTGAACTCAAGTTGGGAAACATGACCATGGAAGATTATGAGAAAAAGATTCCTAGAATTCTTTAAGTATGCATATTTCATAAAGGATGAGAAAGTGAACATTTAGAGGTTCCTTAGTGATCTTCTATATTCGGTAAAGAAAAGATCTTGTATGACATACCTAAGATCCTTTAAGATGTCATTTGGAAGGCAAAGTATATATATGATCATAATAAGAACAAAGACTGATATCAGAAGGAATGAAAGGTAAGAAAAGAGAAAAGAAAGAAAAAAGAAAGAAAGGATTAAATCCTCCATCATTTAGAAATAGTAATCATTCCTATTAGAAAGAGAAAACAAAAACAAAAGGGGAATAACATTCAAACAAAAATCCAAGACCACCTGTTGAATGTTGGACATGTAAGGGGAATCACTATGCCAAGGAGTGCCCACTTAAAGAAAGCACCATTAACACCATTGAAGAAGCCTCAATTGTTGGTGGTGTTGGAAGAAGTATTCCAAGAATCTATGCACCCCTAGATGGTAGATAAGCTGATCGTCGGTCCTCGATGATTGAGGTAGTAGGTAAGATTGCTAATGTACATATAGCTATTTTGATTCATTATGGAGCTATCCATAGTTACATTACACTTAATAACATATTTGATAGATGTTACTTTAAGAAAAGAAAGCTTGAGTTAGTAGTTCTAGTGCAATTGTCTACATGTACCAAGAGGAAGGTCACATAAGGAGTAAGAAAGTGTCATTTGGAAATGAATGGTATGAATACCTTTGCAGAATTATGTTGAACTTTGGTATTTCCATTAATGTCAAACAAATAATATGTATATTGATGAATGTTAAGAAGCATATAGTATCGAATATTATTAAACTTAGATGCTACAGATGACGATGATGAGTAAGAATCTAGTTTAAATAAATATATAAAAGTGTATGCAAGTATTAGGAGTACATAAGATCCAGCAGACAACGAACCTCTATATAAGAAAAGTTACTTTGAAGAAGCAAATAGAGAATAAGTGTGCAAGTTTTGGAAGCGCGCAAATACCACCAAGACAAGGGACCCGTATGCGCAAATACCACCAAGTCATTGGATTCAAGTGCACAAAACCCCATAAGGCTGAATTATAAGAGGATATACACAGATGAAAGATAGAATGGGGTGGTTGGATTGACCAATAACTAAGGAAGCATAGGCGTCACCAACTCAAAGGAATCTCAACCTATGGACACATATCCTGAGCAAGAATAATATAAATAATATAGAGATGGAAATGCTGAAGTAATCTTGAAGATGAAGAAGTTGTGATATTTGATTTGGAAAGCTTCTAAATATGGGTATCAATGGCTCATTGATATAGACAATTTATGCACAATAGAGGGATGAATGCACAAAAGCATGAATAAGAGCAACATGTAGTGCAAAAATTAGAGATGTCCTTACACTAAGATGTGCGAAGAGCATACAATAGAAGTCACATATCACAAATCGTAGAAGTTGCAAAGTGTTGATATTACAGATTGCAGAAGAAACATATCACATATTGCATAACTTTATAGACTATTGTTAAGGAAGAATTTGCATACGAATAAATTTGCATAGAAGTCATAGATTGCAAAAGTTACAAAGTGTTGATATTGCATATTCCAGGAGATGTAGTTTAAGCTGAAGTCACAGATCACCGATTATTGATAATGTAGTAGACGCAAATATTAGAAGATTCATATCACAATTCAAATAAGATGCAGATTGTAGATCTCAAAACTTGTATTTTTTTATAAATTATCTTCATATCAAGGTGGTAGGAAGGGGAAAGGATAGAAAGTTGTTGATTCCTTCCAGTTGGTATTGGAGAATACAAGACAAGGAGTTGGAGTTTCCTTTCAATTGGTGCTGAAGAAGAATAAGAGGAGATTGTAATATCCATTCAGGTTGGTGATTGAATACTGCAAGTTGGTGCTTGCACAAAATGACTGATATCCATTCAATTCAATTCCTGAAGCTAGCAAGTTGATGCTTGCGCAGAATATTGAAGTCCTTACACAACGGTTCAGGTAATCAAGAAGTGGGTGCCTGCATGTGGGATTCGTGTGGCAATCATATATGTATATGCGTGAGTTGGCGCTCACATTTGGAGATTTGTGTCTCCTATATATCTATATATACTCTTTGTGCATTGATGTCTTTTACTATTTGACATAAAACATTTTGAAGTATAATTTGTTAAAGCGAAAATTGTGTAATATGCGCTTTATACTGATTCACCGCCCCCCCCCACCGCCCTCCTCTTATTATAAAAAGGAATACCAACAATTGGTATCAAAACATGTGTCTTCAGTTATAGTTTAACCATTGGAAGATTAATATTTGAACATAAATGGATGAAAATGAAAGATTTTTTCAAAATGAAGCACCAAAATTTGACGAGTAACTAGTATCCATGGAGCACTGCAATAAAGGATCATTTGAAAACTTTGGAGGCATGGGACATAGCATATAATGGATATACTCCTCCAAAAGGAAAACAAAAAAAACATTGCAAAAGGAATCCTTATATGTTGAATGATATAGCCAAGAAATCTATACCGGGCACTCTGTCAGAAGATGTAAATGCAAAGTTTGGGTCCTAATCATCAACTCATGAGCTTTGGCAAAAGTTGGAAATCCTTTACTTAAGAAGAATAAAATTTCAAGCAGAGTACGGCCTAGAAGACTCTGATGATATGTTTGTTAAATAATCAAGGCACATTATTCATACTCCACGGGAAAAGATAGAATATGTCAAAAAGACTAAAAATGGAATTATGGAAACATTGAGAAACAAAGAAGAAGAATCTCAGAAAATGGTAGCTTACTTTACTAGTCAAATTCAAGAGATGCATACATCCTGTCAAAGAAAGGATCTTAAAATTGATTCTTTAAAAGATAAGCTTGAAAACGTAATCTTAGAAAATAAGAAGCAACTTATGGAAATCATGTATCTAAAGCAGGAATTGGAGAAGTCAAGAAAGAATGTTGAACAAAAGGAAAAAAAAAGGATTGAAGAAATCCAATCGTTGAAAAATCAGATGCAAAGATCACATAATGTCCATATTGATGATACCAACATACACGATCCCTGACAGGCATATTAATTCACAAATTGGTTCCTCTTCAAAATACAAGAAATACATGAATCAACCTTCAAGTGGAAATTGCTCAATATATATAACTAAGATTGCTCATGGAAATTGATATGATCCAAAGAGTGCACAAATAGATGAATTCCAAGGTCCAATGAAGATGACTGTGCAAAATTTAAACAATTAAGTGACTGCACTAACTAGTGATCTGATGAAGTCTGCTCGTAATTGGGAACCTGAAGAAATTGGTAGAAGACGAGATTCGGTATGATATACTTGGGGCTGCAACAAAATTTTCTCCCACCGCTGCTCTAATCGCTCAACCTGATCCTTCAGAACCAAAATCTGATGCACATTTCTCTGATTCACTTGAGACTGGGCATACCAATCCTCTGCGTATGCTTCATTGAGTTGAGACGAGACACGTGACTCCCCAAATTGATTGTGAACTGAATCTATCATTGAGAATGGACTCCGACTGACTCAAAAATCATAGCAACAACTACATTGACCTGACCTGTGACCTGTTGAAGAGAACTAGCCATTGCGATAGAAATAATAAGAGAACAATGATAAAAATACACGAAAGGCTTACGATTCTGTATATGGAGAATATCTCTTAAATAGATAGGAAGGTCACCAAATCACATGCTTCAAAGTTAATTGAATAGATGTAAAAAATTAATTGCATTTATTGACTGTCGCACACGAATCTTGATATATCATGTGGCTGTGGGTATGTATATCATAAATGACATATTATGTTAAGCCATGTGAAAGGTTGTCGCATTTATCAAATGTGTCTCATGTCAAATTAACGTGTCTTTCCTCCATAAAAGTTCTTTTTCAAAAGACAAGGTAGGAAAGGATATGCGCATTCAGATGTTGCATCATGTGATCCTTAAAAACATATACAACTACTAAAAGAACATTTATGAATTGGTAACATTAAGGCGAAAAAAAAGGATGCAATGAGAATCACGAAGCAATAAACGTTCATGCAAAAGCAAAGAAAATATGAAATGTCGCACAAAGTACGTCAATGCTACATAAATTTATTACAAAGAAGGATGATAGATGGAGATATGTGCGACCACTGTAAAATTTAATAATTTTTAAGGATGTGACAAGATGTGCGAAACCACATTAATGAAAAGTAGTCAGTAAGCCAAAAAAAAATTGATTTGAAGTCGGTAAGTGACACGGAAATAATCATCCGTGACATGACGAAATACCCGGCACAGTGAAGAATACATGAACAGGATGAATTCAGGGGAGTCTGATACTCAAGAGGATAATCCCTTTTTCATTGATTTTAGAGGGAATAAAGTCTCAGAAGAAAAGAAATATGGCAGAAGCATTCTTTGTGAAAAAGAGTGACAACAAAGAACGAAATGACATAAATATATGGGGATCAAGTTGTGTGCTAAAATGAACAGCTCACATTTAGGGGACGCTCAGTTCTTATTGGTGTTTACATTAATGTAAAAGGGGGAGATTGTTGAACTTTGGTATTGTCATTGATTTCAAACAAACAAGATGTATGTTGATGAATTTAAAGAAGGATAAAGTCTTGAGGATTGTTAAACTTATATGTTACAATTGATAATGTTGAATATGAAGCGAGTTTGAAGAAATATATAAAAGTGTATGCAAGTCTCAACAATACATAAGAATCATCAGATAATGGTCCTCTATATAAGTGAAGCTAGTTTGAAGAAGTACATAGAGAATAATTGTGCAAGTTTTGGAAGTGCGCAAATCCATCCAAGACATGGGACCCATATGTGCAATATCACTAAGTCATTGGACTCAAGTGCACAATAACCTATGTTACTGGAAATATGCGGTCAATGTGGATAGAAATCATTTCCTTAGTCTATATGGTTTAGATATAGAACAAAACATAAACAAACATGAAAACCTTTTCCTAGATCTAATAGGATTACTTGATTGAAATGAAGCCTTACATTTTTTCTAAAGGTTGTCCCTACTAGCTGGAAATATTTAGCTTAGTTGACGTTGAAGAACCCGTACAAATCAGAGCCAATAAGAAACAAGAAAACATACAAGATAATCTAACAGATCTATATCGATGACCAAGGAGAAAGATAATAAACAATGAATTACACAATGTATATGGGAAAGGAAAACATATTTCATTAATAGAATGAATGAAAGATTACAACAAGAACTTCAGTGTTGTGCTTCTTCTCACAAGCCTTTTGCCTCAAATTTCAATCTCTTGTCTCTCACAAATATTTCAACATCATATTGGTGATTTCTTGGTCTTCTACCAAGCCATGAAGGCAAGCTTGTATTTATAGGCCAAAAAGAGATCAAAGGGGTTGAGGATTACTTGGAGGAAGTTGAGGGATAATCCCTAGGGATTAGGAGCTTGAATGCCAACTGTTCTGGTTGGTTGAGATAACCCTCCATGATGGATTTCTTCTAGAAATATTTTGATGCTTCTCTTTTTTCATTTTAATGAGCACCGACGCACCTTGTACACTAGTAAGTGGCGACACTCATTGTACAAAGGCAAGGAGTGTCAGTGACACTCACTCTGTGTCCATTAGCAACCAACATCAGCCCAGTTTGACACCTTCTATAAAAAAGAAGGGTGCGCTAGTGTTACTAGAAATGGGATTTTTGTCAAGAAAGACCTCTTATTAAGTCTTTTTGGAATAAATATTCTAGGGATTTAGGAAATGCCAACATTTTGGTGTAACGGTCCCCCCCCACCAAAATATGAATATAGAGGGATGTGATAGGTGAAATTATTTGATAGATGCAAGTTGGAAGATGAGGCAAAAGACTGTCGGTTGAAGACTTTTCATAGTACCATACACTTTGAGTTATGTACTTCGGCTAACTCAAGACATGGATGCCAACCAATACATTGTAGATCCATGCATAAATGACTAGGTTATGGCTACCAATATTCAATGTAGATATATGAAAAACAAAACTCCAGTTTGGACATAGCTACCGGATATACACTATAGATCTATGTCATCATAACTCAAACTTGAGCATAGCCACCAAACATACATTGTGGATCTATTCAATGACTCAATCACAAAAGAATCCATTGCAACATGGGGAGAATGAATGCTTTAAACACCCAGGGCCTTCATCCCAATCTCGAATATTTGAATCTGTGATGAAGGAAATATCATGGAAAATTGTCATTGTGTGCAAGTTTGAATCCCCGTGAATGTGTCCAATTGAGTTTTAAGGTTTAAGTTGCAGGGGTTTTATAAAGTAAATGACAAATCTAATATGTGAATTTATTGATTTGTTAGAGATCTTGGTTATCATTGCATTAATGCTTCAAAACCCTTATTGATCGCATAAGCTCCAAATATCTGCTAATTCTTTTATATAATGATAAATCAGAGTAATCTATTCCAATCATCATAGTCATAAGGCATATAGAGAGTTTTCTTGTCCTATCCTTTCATTGGGTGGTATGAGTACTTCTCTCACTGTGGTATTATGAGTACTCTATTTATCTTGCATCAAGTGGTATTAGAGAAAGAATTTTCTTTGGAAAAGGAAGTTAGAGTTGGCAAGGCTCTTTGAAGTTATTAAGTGAAGCAACGAAACTGATAGAGGCCAAAGTAGAAGATTCCTATATATAGAATATTGCACTCATAGAAAGAGAAAGGTAGGCAAGAAACCTATAAAGGTTCCGCAATAGAGGATTTGCAGACAAAGAGGACGTTCCAGCCAAAGATACAAGGTTGAATAATTCCTTGTAAATGGTAAGTAATTATGGTCTTTATATTTTTACATTGTCAAATGTGTAGGTAGCAGCAGTTGATGAGTTATTTTAGTAGAAGATTGCATCTTGAAGGTTGTGACAGAAAGAGCAAGTGGAGCTCTCAAGTGAAGGGAGAAATTTGTGGCAAAAGAACCCTCTTATCAAGAAGTATTCTAATTTCTTCCAAATATAAATTGGAAGGGGAAAGAATAGTGAAGTTATCAACAGAGAAAGTGAATACAAGTTGGAATCCTTAAGGGATCAGAGGAGGATCAAGAAGTACTAAGAGAAAGATTCAATAATACCAAAGGTTCAGGTTTAGAATTTTTATAAGTTATTCATAACATGGTGAAAAATACTTGTTATTGCAAAGGTTTGGTTGCAGTTCACAATGAATATGAGAAATTCATGGAGATAGAGAAGAACATGACTACTAATGGTCATTGCAAAGGATCAGGTGAAATACACAACAAAGAAGAGGAAGATGTCAAATAAAATGACATAAGGTGGAAGATGAGTGATGAGGAATTTGAGAAATGGATGGATGAGATGAAGGCCCAACTTAATGTGCTAATGGAGCTTCTACAAAAGTGTGAGGAAGGTCAGAAATGTGGATGGGTGATGAAGAAAGTGGCTAGATGGCCTATTAAACAGTTAATTGCAAGAAGATAGAGGCACGTGTTGAAAGGTTGGTTAAAGCAAGTAGAAAAGATAAGCGAAGATAAGTATGAGTAGGAGTCTTTGGAAAATGAAGAAGCAATTTGCATTTGTGAGCCTAAACAAGGATTGATCTTAGGAGAATATGATGAGTATATTGAGGAATTCTCATAGTAGCATATGGAAAAGATGATGTCAGAGGCATCAAATGAGGCTATAGAGTCTTATGTTTTTGAAACTAATGATTTGTGTATGGTGGTAGGTAATGAAAGTGATAAATATAGACATACATTTACAACTTTCATAAAGGATTTTAAAGGTTTTCCTTATGAAGGAAATCAAATTAGAGACTATACATAGTTAATAAATGACATTGTTGGAGCATAGTTAAAAGAGCTTATTGGTGCAACAAATAGGACAAAGTTGGGTTGTGGAGATAGTCATGTAAATGATCAAGAAGATGAAGAGTATCATTCAAAGAAATGCTCATATACTTTGACGAGGAGATGAAACTAGTAGAAGAGATGTCTGAATTATCAAATGAGATAGATAATTTTTTAATAGAGCATGTGTTTACAGGTATTGAAGATGATGGAGATGACAAAGAAGTTTCCATAGTGAAAGAAGTAGATCAACAAGATCACAAAAAGTTGGAGGATGAAAAGTTGTCTATAGTGTACAAAGATAGAGATAAGAACCAAGAAATTCAAGCATCAGAAGAAGATAGAGCCAAGGAATAGTTTGATACTCCAAGGAATGAAATGGAAGCCAAAATGGAGAAATTAATAAAAAATCATGTAGAAGGAATAGAAGAAGTTATGAAGGATGAAGATAGCCAACAAGAAGAAATATGAATGAAGATAGAAATTTTTCCAAGAGGAAAGATCAAACAAGAATACAAGATAGAGAAAGAGATTTTAGAATTAGGACAACAATACGATGTCCCTGAGTCCAAAACCAGGGCCAAGGTCACTAGGAAACCCAAGGGAAGGATGAGTCAAGTTAGTGCACATAAGAATTTGGGTGACTAAGGATAGGTTATTGTTGTTAAGGAATAAACACCCTTATAACCTAGGGTCTGGGTTTACCAACGTACTTCTAAAACTTGCAGACAATTAGCTTTAAAGTATAGAAAATGAATAGGAAGAAATGTTGAACTCACCCGATTAACAACGGTTGATCCAAGCTTTCTCTTCTCCTGCCCTGCTTCTCTCCAAAGCTTTCAGGGATGCACCTCCTTCACCTGCAAAGAGCAAATTCTCCAAGTACAATCTTATACATGTATATATGACAAGTTAGATGAACAATATATAGAGTGCTTAATCATAAATATTCATCAAACATGATACATGAAAGAGACTTAACACAAAGTTGGAAGAAGAATTTTCTTTATTAACAATAGTGAATGAGATAAGTGTACAACCCAACGCCTGAGACAAGGACTCCTCTGCGACCAAAGGATTCTGAGTTTTGCTGCTCGAAAAACTTCTGAGGATATACCACCTGCATAACTTTGCTCTCCAAGTATGATTGATTAATGCCCTCCCCAAGGCCTCTATTTATACTTTGGGAAATAGGGTGGTTTCGAAGGTTGAGGAGGTTGAGACAGTTGAGATAGTTAATGATTAGGGCTCAGCAAATCTCCATTAATCATGTTTTATTATTTTTAATGTCGAATGGATGTGTACGCGACTATTGATACTGACAACCCGCGTATGACATGCGAGTTGCGATAAGGGAAACCCACGTACAGATCGATACACGGGTTGCAATGAATATACTCGCGTACAGCACGCGGGATGTTGTGGAGATAGTCACGTATGTACGCGAGTTGCTATGGAGATAGTCGCATACGACAATCAACATATAGAAAGGTAAAATGGCAAGCTGGTTGGATAGTGAATGCATCTCATGTCATGCCCATATATAGTGTTTAGGCAACCTTCAATCCATAAGTGTCCTTTTGTGTACCAACATATGAAGTGTCGGCACTCGGACGGAGAAGTGCCATTTGGGTTGATAACAGATGCCCCCTAATGTGTGAGGTCAGAGGGAAGGGATGGCCGAAATACATTATAATCATTATTTTTGGAGAACTCAGAAATCCAATGGAGTAGAGGTAGTACCTAAAACAAATACATAATAATGTCATATACAAAGTCATATCTGAGGATGCTATGTTCAATATACTGGAACATTAGATCCTTTACAAAGTTTGAGTACATCATATAATACGGGTACAAGACCACGTATATTACAAAGTTGGATCGAAGCCACAATATACAATAATGATGAGTCTTCAAAGATCTGGAAGCTGTGTAAATAGGTAGAACATATTCTTGCGCAATGTAGTCCATAGATAGGAAACTAAGGTCTTCATAAACAATACCAAAGAACCAATACAATCCAAGCCATGTGAATAGATGTTATTGGAGTCGAACATGGAGTGGATTCAACAGATTGTCGATCAATAGGTGATAATCAACAACTGAAGCAAAGGAATTCACCAATAATGAAAGTGAATCTTGAGGTACAATCATCAAAACTCTATGTCTTCGTCGTCAGGAAGTACTGATGCGGAACCATACTGTGATAAGGAAGGAAATAGATCCTCCAATGGGTCACAAGAGTGACTAGGAACTGGGTAAAGGAAGGGAGACACAAGTGATAACAAATACGACAATGATGGGATTAGGATATAGATCAGACATTGAGTTAATTCCTTGAAATAGTGAGCACGACACAGAGATGACCCAAGGCAACTGTTAACTTTATAGATAGAACAACTAGACTTATCTATCATGTAGGAGACATGATCAGATTCCCTAGGTAGAACTGACAAGAGGAGGAGTAAAAAACTTGAAGTAATAGCTGAACTGAAAGTGAACACTGAGACATGAGTATCAGAAAAAATAGAGAGTGCTATGTTCAAGGATGACATGCTGCCACTAACTGAAAACCAAGAGAAAACTTCTTCCTTATCTTCCCTGTTAAATTTTAACGAGTCCAAGAAAGTCAGCTCGGATATCTTTTCATTTTTTAACAAGCTTTAAGAGAAGAGGGAATATTGCTTGATAGTGTCACTGATTCGTGGATTTAATGAGCCCAAACTAGTACATGCTCAGTTGGTGTTTTCACATTTAGAGAGTCTGAAAACTCCAAAGAAGACTCTAGGGGGGTCCTTTTTTGTCCAATTTTGGTCTCATGAGGCCGAAAAAGTATAAAACATACCAAAGAAGAACTCTCTTAACTTCTGTAGAAGAAAATGTGAACCTTTTTCGTACTTAGTCAGGGAGGTCCGAAAAAGGTTAAATTACCACCTACCCAACGCTCCTTTGAGAGCAGCATATAGCTTGAGTTTTACGAGTATGAAGGAAAACAAGATCACTCGAAAAGATCCATTTGAGTACGATAAATGGGGCTTACAACAATAAACTCGATGCCTTGTTCTTAGTGTTTAACGAGCATGAAAAAGACATAAAGTACACTCGGACTCTTTTTCATGTTTAGGTCCAGAGCATGAAAAAGAGAAAACTAAGCTCATATCGGGCGTTCCTTTTCTGTAAATTTAGTCCCTCAGGTCCAAAAAAGTGATAAACCTATGCCTGAGAATACTCTTCTCAATTCCGTAGAAAAGAGAGTGATCCTTTCTCGTGCTATTCTGCATGGTCCGAGAAAGAGATAACCTACCACCAATGTGGATGCCCATTCACATATTCTTAACGAGCTTGAACAGACAAGTTAACTCGGCAGTCAAGTCTGTTTTAAGGAGTCATACCTGGGCCTAAAGAAACTCCATAAGGGAGGGAGTCCTATAACGGGATAGCTTGTAAAAAGAGACCAAAATGAGGCTCCATTTGGTGTGAAAAATAGCTAAAAGGATTCCACTGTACCTGAGACAGTTGCATCATGAGTATCGAAAAATAACATAGGTTCTAAATGAGGATACTCATGAGAGAAAGGCCCTATCCACTGAAGAACAATGGTAAAGACAAGGAGCTAATGGTTAAAAATACCATAGCCCGTGGTTAAAATGTTGATTGCTAAGTTTAAGATGGAGTAAGTATAGATGCAAAATTCATGTGAAACGACGAAAAACCATCCTATATGAGCAAAAAACACCTTAGAACGATGATAAACCTGTTACAGGGAAAAAAGATATGGTATTAGTTGAATGAATTATGAACTATAGGAAAAAACCCACTTGAGAAATATAATTTCTATAAATAGTTCAAAAACATAAATAAAACTCACCATTTTGAATTTTAGCCATAAGAGACAAGTTTTCACCTTTACCTTCAGTTGATCGGTGTGGAAAATCCGGTGGACCAAATCCAATTCCGCAAGTGTCAGGTAAGACTACACCCCAAGTTCTTCAATTTGATCCTAGCAAATTTCAAAATTGAGTCCAAATTTTATATTTTTGAGTGCCCTCAACAAAGGAACGCTGTGTATGCGGGTTCGCTATAGTAAAACTCGCGTACACGCGTTCTGTACACGAGTTGCCTGAAGGATAGTTGCGTGCAGTACGCGACATGCCTAACTAGATAGTCACGTACGCTGCGTGAAGGGTAAAAGAAGTATGTAGGGTCAAAATTTTGAATTTTTACATGAAATAAAGGTCTGCAATGCTTGTTTTACTAGGTTTGAAGATGGTGCTTGAGTGGAGGGAGCGTGAGCATGAAGATATGGATAAAAAAGCACTCCAGGATGCCCCCACTGTGAATGTTTTACGGTCAAGTGGATTGTTAAAGTTTTTTTATACATCACCTATGTGGGCCAATGTTCGCCTGCTAGAGTTCATGATAAATTACTGGGATCATGATTTGGGCATGTTTGACTTTCAAGGTGAATCCTTGGAAATTACTTCAGAGGATATCTATTTCATTTTCGGTCTGTCACAACGAGGAGCTCCAGTCAACTTAGAGGGAACCAACAGAGGCTGTGACCCTCTAAGTGTCCAAAACTATATTGACATATATTGCGCGCCAGGTCCCCAAAAGAGAGGGAGTTTCATCCCTATTGTACACATACATGATCTTCCTCTACAGGTATTGACAAGTACCATAGTGAGGGTTGCAGGATCATCTTCTATTCATCTTGCTACACGGAACCATATGGGGTAAGCAGTGGATTGCATGCAGGGGGCTTATATGATTGGTGCTCGGGAGTTATCCCGATTTTGAGAAAATAGCTCTCTGACTGCAAGAGAGGAAGGAGGAAGAACTTTGGATATTCTAGCATACTAGTAGCCTTCTTCTTCTTCGAGAATGCCAGGGTTGAGCCCTGCAGTACCCCTACCAGTTCGTTCTCCTCGTCATCCTAGGCTGAGTAGATGGGGAGATATCTTACTCCACTAGGGAGGAGGTGGTTCGGTGCAGAGTGTATATGATGATGACTTCTACTTTTGGTGGGAGCGTCAGTTGCCAGCACTGGAGTAGTTTCCATATGCTGGGATGGATTTCCGTGGTGATCCAGACCTCGTTCTCCCTCCAGGAGGAGCATGGGGAGAGTTAGGTAATTTTTATTTTCAAATTTTAAATTTTTTATGAATTTTAAATATAGAGATATATACATATGTATAAGAGTTCTAATCCTATAAACATGTGAAAATAAAGATATTGGACCAGTCCGCCCTGAAAGGCATCCATGCATGTATATGCGTCCTGTTTTAGGAGAAGACCAGGGGTTGATTAGGGTTCTTGAGGGGAAGCTGGCCAAGCTTACCCAGAGAGTACTCACCTTATGGATTGAGCACATCCCAGCCATCATGGAAGAGTTTGTGGTTGGTGTACCACCTGTCTGGATATGCCTTTTGAGGCGGGTAGCCATAGTAGTTTTAGTATACATAGATGACGTTGAGGCTGTTGAAGATGAAGAGGCTGAAGAAGCCAGAGTACAGAGAGACTGGGGGGATCGGGGTGGTCTAGCTGACCAGGGTGGTCCAACTTAGATCTAGGGCATTTGATGGACTATGATCCATATTTTGTATATTATACAGTTATAACTGGATCTGAGGATCAGAGACTCGACCTATCTATGGACATATATTCACATATATATATATATATATATATATATTTTGTCGGTTATTTACAAATATTTTTTATATGTATGCTGTATATTTTTATGAAGAATGTGTTAAATGCCAATCCAAGATGTAATTAGCGTATGCATCAGTTAATGAATTTTGATTCCTTGGAATATGATTGAATGTAATGAATTCAAAATTTCTTTCCAATAACCTAACTTGCATAAACTGGCGTAATAGAATAGGGTTTCGCACCTGATAAGCTCGATTGAGATGGGAAACCACCAGTTGAGAGTCCAGTCGGACTTCCAGCTGAGTGATACCACGTGACAAAGCATCACATAGAAGCTCAATTACAGCCCTATACTCAGCGACATTATTAGAAGCAGGACCTAAGCAAGCGCCTCCTGAGGCAAGTAACTGTCCTGAGGGAGAATAAATGACCCATGCCGCTGAAGCTAGATTACAAGTGTGGCGACTGGTGCCATCAGCGAAACCTATGAACCTCTCAGAAGACATCTGAAACAACCAACAAATGTTATAAAAAACACAAACTGATGAACCAGTGTACATAAAAATACATACAATAAAATACAAGAAAAAAGTGTTAAGCCTAAGCATAGTACTTCTTCAGGTAGAGCCCATTTCTAGGCTCAGGCAGCTTATTCCCATAAAAATCAATCAATTCATATGCACCCTTATTTAATACCTTTGACAGGACATAAGGTCCCAACCACATGGAATTGAACTTTCCTGCCCCCAGGGGTTCTTTATCTTGGTCCCAGAGCAAAACAAGTTCCCCCTCAGAGAAAACCCGAGGCTTAACCGACTTATCATATTGGCTTTTGAACCTATTTTTGTGAGCTTTACTTGCTGTCAGCGCATCTCTACGCTACTCATCAAGATGTTCTAAATGTACTGGACGTTCTTCAAGCTCCGTCGTATCAGGCAACACATGAATAGCTATTTTCAAGGACGAGATTTCACATTCAACCGGGGTAACGGCTTCCACTCCATGAATGAGTTGGAAGGGGGAGAAACCCGCAGCAGTTTTTACATTAGTTTGATATGTCCAAAGTGTGGGGTATAGCATGATGTGTTAGTTAGAACGGGCTACATCAATAGTACGTTTGAGGATAATCTTCAAAGTTTTATTAACAGCCTCAACCTGACCATTTTCTTGAGGATAGTACGAAGATGAATGTTCTTGTTTGAATCCAAGCATAGCGGTCAGTTCCGTCATCATGCTATTTTGAAAATGACTGCCATGGTCAGTGACAATCACCTTGGGTATACCAAACCATGCTATAATTTGATTGAACACGAAAAAAGCTTCGGTTTCCCCATTGGATTTAAAGGTGGGCATTGCCTCTGCCCATTTCGTAAAATAGTATATAGCGACAATGATATATTTGTGCCCCCCAACTGAGGCTAGGTTACACGTCACGTAATCAATCCCCCACTTCATGAAGGGGTCCACTGAGAAAACGGGAAATAATGGAGCAGGATGTGACCGCATCTTCCTGGTGTAAAGTTGACAAGGATGACAGCGCTTCACGGCTTCCACACAATCCTTGAAGATCGTGGGCCAAAAATAATCGGCACGTAGTATCTTCTGGGCCGTTGCTAACCCAGATAAATCACCCCCACACGCTCCACTATGGGCATCATTCAGGACAATCTCCGCTTCCTCATGGGTAAGACATCGACGCAAAATGAAATCTACCCCCCTAGGATACAAAGTATCTCCTATGATGAGGTAGTTCTTAGCATGAAGGCATAGTTTACGTCGTTCCTCCCGCGAAGAAGCTGCAGGATACTTCAAAGTATGGAGACATATAAGTATATCTCCGTACCAGGGGTTAGAGGTGGATATCAAGAAGACATGCTCATTTGGGAATGAGTCTTCTTCAATGACTACATCTTCTTCCATTGGAAATTCTGCTATAAGCTCAGCAAAAACTAAGGATTTTTTAGATTTAGCGGACTGGAAATCCAAGTCAAACTCTTGGAGAATGACTATCCATTTGTTGAATTTTCCCCCAGCAATCCGTCGAGACAAAACATATTGAAAAGGATTAACATCCGCCACTACAGTTGTAGTCCTTAGTAAAATGTAGTGACGTAACCTTTGAACAACATCAACAGCTGCTAAGGCCAATTTCTCGACGTGGGAGTACCTGAGTTCAGGTCCGACTAAAGCACGACTAAGATAGTAAGCGACATGCTCCTAGAGGTTATCATCCTCTTGGACTAGGACTACCTCAATGGTCGACTCGGACGCGGCCAAATACAATATAAAATCCCTAGAGTAATTTGGTGGACGCAGTAAAGGTGCCGACGACAAAGCTTTTTTCAATGCCTCGAAAGTGATTTGTGCAATTTCATACCATACAAATGGGGTGTCCTGTTTTAGTAGGCGCATGAAACCCTTGGTAATATTGGCATAGTTTACAATGAAACGTTGAAGAAAATTGGAATTTCCCTGCAGGCTCTGAAGTTGCCTGATAGAACGAGGAGGAGGCAGATTTACAATGGCCTCTACTTTTAACGGATCCACCTGAATGCCTCTGTTAGAAATGATGAATCCGAATAGTCTCCATGACTCGACACAGAACATGCACTTGTGGGGATTCAAGCAGATCTTATAGTATTTGCATCACTCAAATATAAACCTTAGGTGATATGGATGGTCAATCCTCTTACAAGAATGTGCAGGCAGATCATCAAGGTAGGGTTTGACAATGGCTTTGATACCATGGAAGGCCAAGTTCATTGCCCGTTGAAAGGTTGCCCCAACATTTTTCAATCTGAAGGGCATTTTTTTGTACGTGAAGGTACCCCAAGGACAAATGAAAGAAGTTTTATGTCAGTCTTCCGGTTTTATTTTAATTGGTTGTATTCAGAGAAACCATCCATAAACGAGAAAACTTCACTTCCCGCGCATGCATCTATAATTTGATCTATAAATGGCGTGGGATAGTTTTCCTTAGGACATGATTTATTAAAATCTTGAAAGTCGGTACAGACACGTATGGTCCCTTGCTTCTTATCAACAAGAACTGGGTTGGATACCCATTCCGTCAGAGCTATGGGATAAATAAAACCAGCTTTCAACAATTTTTCAACTTCATCCTTCACAGCCGCTGCTTTACGCGAGTTAACAGGTCTTAAATTTTGCCGAACAGGTTTAGCATCAGGGTATGTTCGGATCTCATGCTCAACTATCGATGGATCAGTGCCTGGCATCTCCTCATATGACCAGGATAAAATGTCACGAAATTCCTTGAACAAGGAGGCATAGATTGCAATCTCCTTAGGAGAGCAGTTTGCACTGATATGTATATTTTCCACAACATCAGGATTTACAGAGATGTTGATAGGGATAGTAGCGGAAATATTTTCCATATTCCCCTCATCAAACATTCCTTCCCTTGGTAAGGGATTGATGGGTATATCAACATCGTTTGTCAGTCTCATATGAAACTCTTGATTATCTATCCTGCTTAGCTCAGGAAGAAAATAGGATTGATGATGAAGATCTTCGCAGATCTTATCACGTCCGCACATGGCTTCCAGAATGGCTTCATTAGAAGGTAAAACCATATCTAAACAATCTGTAGAATGCAAAGAGTTTTCTGCCCAAGCAGGCAAATATACTTCTTCCAGATCCTCTGAGACTGTGAGAGGGTCTGGAACGGGATCAACAATGGTTTGAGTGATAGCTTGGTAAGCCACTTCCACTACCGATAAGGGCACTTTCGGTTCATGGGGGGAAGGGAGAACCCAAGGATCAGTCCTATCAACAACCGTGGCTATGGACTTCCCCACACTATTAGAACCTATATAGTTAATCGGGGTTGGAAGATCAAATGTGCCCATCAACGATGCGTACATTCCAGCCCCCAAGCTCTCAGTAGCAGGTTTTACCTGTTAACCAATGGCATAGTGGACTCATTAGACTCCATGTGTCCTTTCCGAGTAAAATTGAGTTGGTCAACAGTGACCAACTTCCCTTTGTGTGGAAACACTACCACCTAAAAGATGACCGATGCAATAACAGACATGGCATAAGTCTAGCTTCTTCCCAAAAGCAAATTATATTCCAAAGGTGCATCAATCACTTCCACCTCAACAGACACCGCTTTCCCTGCTAGCTTAATTTCAAAAGCTGGTAGGATACCATGCGGACGGAATGACCTTCCGTCGAAAGAAGTAAGCAGAGTGTTTGACAGGACCAGCTCTGGGGATCCGAGAGCTTTCCAACATGACAAGGACATAACACATGTAGAAGCACCCTCATCAACAACTGCCCTTCCAATGGTCTTTCCACCATGGATGACATCTATTGATAAGGCTACATGGTAAGGTAGGTGAATTTTAACATTAGACAAGTGAAATTTCGCCATGAGACTCGACGAGGCCATGCTGCCTAAGACTGCTAAGAGTGCATCCCACTGGGTGGGACAACTCTGTAACACTTCTAAAGCTGACATTGCACAAGGGGTTTGGGCCAAGTATTCAACCACAAAGTAGTTTGAAGTAGCTCTAGCATTAGGGTTATGCAAGGTCTTCTTAAAGACACCTTTCGGTATCTTAGGCATAGTTTCAACAGGCTTCTCGATCATGAGAGGGTTAGAAGTTTCACCTATAGACTTACCCTTCTCAGAAGTCTCTTTTTCATAGTTTTTATTCCTAGTCTGTAGCAAAGTCGAAGATCGAACCATGTTGATATAGTTGGAGTCAGGGGCATTTGGAGTGCCCCCTGCTACATTAGAAGCTGAAGCAGAATTCTGCCCTTGGGGAAATGGATCCTTCAGGATAGCCGGTTGTTGAGATTTTAGCAGCTTCTGGGCTTGTTCCATAAGGGGACAAAGATGGGTGAGGTGATCCTCATGGCACAACTTACACGGGAATTTCACCTTTTTCTTTTCTTTCTTGCCCCCATCAGCACTATTTGCAGGTTTTTGCTTGTTTTGATTTTCCTCCCCTTTCTTTCCTCTCTTATTCTTCCCATCAGGCTGTTGATTGCCCTTCTGAGAGGTCTGTGCAAAAACATTTGCATTTTGGGGTGAGGGGGCAGCCTTTGCTACCTCCATCATAGAATGTTTGACGGACAGCTGATGGAGCTGTTTGGCCAAAGATTCTATAGTGGGAGAGTTTACGGATCCAACCACACGATCGACATGGAGTCCAGGATTAGGTTTCTTTGCATCATGGGTAGGCCTCGGTGCCTCAGGAATAATCTCATACAGATCCCAGATTGAGAATAAATCAAATCCAATTGATGGGCCCTGAGGATAGCTTCTTCCTCATTCGTCACTCCTGAAGTAGATACGTCCTTAGATATGTAAGGCAATAATGATTTAAGGAACCATTCTAGTAAGAATTCAGGAGGAATAATGGCTTTAATAAGGCTCTTCCACCTCCTCCACTCTTGGATGTGATCCGAGACGTGGGTAGCCTTGTTCTGCCTGAAGGTAGATAACAAGTCCGTTCCGAAATCGTATTGGACCAAAAGCTGAAAGTGGCTAAGGAATGCATTATCCAAGTCCCAAAAAATACTGAACTCAGCAGAAGGCAACTCAAGGTACCATTTTGCTACAGTACTTGTTAAGGTTCTTTGGAACAGCCTCAACCTAACTAAATCTTCATTCAACGAATTAGAAGAACACCATAAATGAAAAGTGGTGGCATGAGCCCCAGGATATTCACCAACTTTGCCTTCGAATTTTGGGATGTCCAATGGCAATTTGGTGGGGACAGGTGGCCATGAGGGGTCATGCCTCATTGGGTCGTTCATTAATTTAGACAAATCTAGCAAGTTTAACGTTTCCAGGAACATAAGCTTAGGTCAAACCGGAGCACCAAAAGTGCCAGAATGGGGATTACAGGGACTTGCCCCCAAATTTCCATAAGTGAAGGTGGGGTTGCCCCCTGTCGTCGGTTGTGAAGTGGATGGGTTACTTTGGAATGGATTCCATCCGTAAGCCACAGGATTATGGGTGGGAGGTGCAGTATAAGAGGTCCTGACCACCCCAGTCGAAACCAGGGTTTGAAAAATAGGAGTAGGTATCCCTCCGCTAAACAACGAAAAGGGAGAGCTTGTGAATGGGGTCGAGATCGGAGTTTGAAAACCTTTCCCGTAAGGGTTAGTGTTTCCAAACTGCACTCCTACATAAGAAGGTGATGGGCCTACGTATGGAGTGGATGGGGGAATATGCCCCCCATTCCAAGGAAATCCTTGGACAAAGGCCTAGGATCCTACCGGACCACTCTGGGCATTGTGTGTGAAGAAGGAAGGAACAATAGGTATACAAGGAATTCCAATAACCATGCCACTAGAAGAACCTGCTAGGCTTATGGAAACCGACGGTTGAACCACCTGGCTCACTGGAGTTAAGGGCGTAGTAGGTATGCTAGATCTAGGGGCACTTCCCGGGGGAGGTAGTACCCCTTCAGCCGAAATGGCTGAGGTGAAAACAAAAGAACTTTCTCCCGCAGTAGACATTATCTTGCCCACAGGGACACCTAACACAGGTTAATTGAAAGGCCGAACCTGGATGATCACATGATCATTTAAGTCAGTCAAGGGTGTATTAAAATTCCTTGCAAACTCCTCAGCCTGCAAGTCTTCTATCTCAGCCGTGTTAAAATCAAAATGGTTTGCCCTAAGTTTTGGTTCACTCAAAACTTCACTTACTCCTATCGGTTCAAATGAACCGTTAGTGTCCAATCTCCGCCTTTGGGGTGGAGGTGGAGGTTCCAATGTGATGAGAGGAGGAAGGTTTTGCAACCTTCGTGACCTTCTAATAGGTTGGTCCTCCACGATTGTAAATTTGACAATTCGAACCCTAAGGACGACTATAAACAGACAAACCACAGAGCAATCACTACGAAAATTCCTAAAGTCTCAACAGTCAGCAAGGGTAAAAGATATGCTTTCCCAAAGAAAGCTAAAGAACAGTTACTTGGCGTCCTTGAAGAGGTTCTTAGGCACAAGCGTAGGAATCACCCACCACCCTCCTACACTTTCAACAAGGGTTACCTTCCAAGCCCGTCTAAGGTGAACCAGAAATAGCCTTTCGGTTTACCTAGGTATGAATCCTAGATGTCAAGAGACTAGAGGCTACCTTAACTATACCAATAGTCTAGGGGGACAGTTGCAAGCCTGACTCCTACGCATGGGCAGGGTAGTTGAGCCCGAAACTCTGTCTAGGATAGAATCCCCAGATGTGTAAAGGTCCTGATTTATGTTTCGACAAGGAATCAGAGGGTTATCTCCTCAGTCCAATGCCTCCACACGGCCTCATGCTTGACTCCCGTTTGAGAGGAGCTTCCCAGATACTATTGATAAAGAGAAGGGTTTGCCTATCGATTGGTCCACTATGTATGAATTTTAATACTTATGTAAAGTTTACACTTCCTATCCCACAAGTCTAGCCTAAGCTAGTAGGTGTATGGCCCTAAAAAATAAAATTTACTAATAGATTTTAATTATTGTGTTCATTTTAAGGGCTATTTTTTACTTAGAAGGAAAGTGGAGTGAAAGACTATGATGTTTTTGACTTGATAAGAAATATAAAAAGCAAAGGTGTATACTTCCAAAGCAAAATATCACTAAAAAACAAGCTTCTTTTGTTTTTGTAAATGTAAATTGATGAAAATGCAACGATAAAGAGAACACTAAGACTATATTTTTGTAGTTTTTTGAGATTATATTTTAAAAACTGAAAATAAAACTACTCTATGCAAAATCAAATGCAAAAGCTTCTAAATGTTTTCTTTTCACTTTTTAAAATGCTCAAAGACTACTATGCACCTATATGCACAAAAATTGAGTATGCTTGAATTAAACTAACTGTATAAAGTAAGAAAAGTGAAGTAAATAGATTAATAAGACCAAAGATCAACCACCTAAGGAATACCTGGAACCCTAGCTTGGGCGGACACAATGAAAGAAAATCACTGAGATCAAACAAAGGCAAGTGGCAAACCAAAAACTATCCGAAAATAGAATGGGATATACAGCGTCTAGAACCCTGATCACTGATTCAGACAACTAACACTTGAACCTATAACCCAAACAGGAAGATCCACTTCAAGCTACTAACAAAAAGACAATCCAAACAATAAGAACTCAAGGGATTTACAAGAAATCACAAGGTGTGGCCAACAAAGTCATCAAACTCACAGTGCAATGCTTATAAGGAAGACTAACCAGCAAACAAACTTTAAAGAGGGACAGGGAAAAGCAAACCCTAGCCCAAAAATTTCAATGCTCAGGCTTGTATGTGACTGTGTATAAGGGAAACCCGCATACTGTACGCGACTGTCCTAGAGAGCAACCAGCGTACGCAGGTCTCTGTACTCGACTGTATGCAAGAGAAACCCGCGTACAGGTGCAAAATTTTCTAATAAAAAGAAAAATTTTCAAGGTCTTCAAACACCACTCTAAGCATGAACCAAGACAGGACACCACACATAGAATCAAGGCAAATACTGGGCAACGGTCAACATAAATAACCCACAGCAGTCTGGGCTCCCCAATGGAGTCGTCGGTTCTGTTGTTCAGGAATAAACACCCTTATAACCTAGGGTCTGGGGTTACCAATGTACTTCTAAAACTTGCAGACAATTAGCTTTAAAGTACAAAAAAGGAATAGGAAGAAATGTCGAACTCACCTGATTAACAACGGTTGATCCAAGCTTTCTCTTCTCCCACTCTACTTCTCTCCAAAGCTTTCAGGGATGCACCTCCTTCACCTACAAAGAGCAAATTCTCCAAGTACAATCTTATACATGTATATATGACAAGTGAGATGAACAATATATAGAGTGCTTAATAAAAAATATTCATCAAACATGATACATGAAAGAGACTCAACACAAAGTTGGAAGAAGAATTCTCTTTATTAGCAATAGTGAATGAGATAAGTGTACAACCCAACGCCTGAGACAAGGACTCCTCTGCAACCAAAGGATTTTGAGTTCTGCTACTCCAAAGACTTCTGAAGATATACCACTAGCATAACTTTGCTCTCCAAGTATGATTGATTAATGCCCTCCCCAATGCCTATATTTATACTTTGGGAAATAGGGCGGTTTCGAAGGTTGAGGAGGTTGAGACAGTTGAGATAGTTAATGATTAGGGCTCAACAAATCTCCATTAATCCTGTTTTATTATTTTTAATGTCAAATGGATGTGTACACGAATATTGATACTGGCAACCCGCGTATGACATGGGAGTTGCTATAAGGGAAACTCGCGTACAGATCTGTATGCGGGTTGCAATGAAGATACTCGCATACAGTACACAGGATGATGTGGAGATAGTCGCGTATGTACGTGAGTTGTTGTGGAGATAGTTGCGTACTGCAGTCAACATATAGAAAGGTAAAATGGAAAGTTGGTTGGATAGTGAATGCATCTCATGTCATGCCCATCTATAGTGTTTAGGCAACCTTCAATCCATAAGTGTCCTTTTTTGTACCAACATATGAAGTGTCGACAAGTGCCATTTGGGTTGATAACAATTATCCTACCAAAAATCCAATAATATAATTTGTTAATCCTCTTTAATGAAATGCATAAAAACAAATGCAGATCATTCTCCAATGCACATTCTATGCAATGTAAATGAAAGCATGAAATGCAGCTAGATCTAAGCAAGCTATTAACATGTAATCTACCATCAATTATCAGGAATATTTCAACCATATAACTATTAACAAAATTACATCTACAAGATACCATAAGCATTGTAATTAAATAGATATGCAGGTTGTCATAATAAACCATAATAACTGTGCTAAAAATCATATCTAATGGCTTCCACCTACAACCATATTAACATAAAAAAAACTAAATATCAGGGTTGTCATGTATATACATCTAAGCCACAATAAAATAAGATATATAGATACTATCTATATCCATCTAAACAATAATAAAAATCAGAAATCAAGGTTGTAATCTATAGCTATCTAAGCAACAATAAAATCATATATAAAGGTTGTCATCTACAACCATCTAAGAAACAATAAAAAATAGATATCTAATTACCATCTACATCCATCTAAACAAAAATAAAAATTAGATATCATGATTACCACCTACAACCATCTATGCACATGATATATCATATCACACACACACACACACACATATAGAAAATTTCAATATATAAGCATATAACAAAATACTCATCTCAATGAAAGAAACTAGCTTCAATAGGAAAATGGTCCACCCAACCTTAGGCATGCCATGCCCATGCATATTTCAACATGATAGTCACCCTCGAGCTAAGGCCATAGATCCATAGGAGAGATACTCTCAAACCAAAAAGTATGGTGCGCTCATCTCAACACCAAGAACATTAGCACACAAAAATAGTTGTATCTCAGTCATAGGGAAAAAATTTTCAACAAAAAAAAAGTATTCCTTACTGGAAACATCACTTGGACGCAACGGAACATATCTCACAACTAAAAAATGATCAAAAATAGGTGAACCATAACATATGGTTGCACCCTTTTCACAATGTCAAAAACCACAACTATACATTTCTTCATCTAAACTTTACCTTAATCTAAACTACTTGGTGCAATGGGATTCCCGTCACTACAAAATTCCCTCGGGACATCACCGTCCACCATTGGGATTAAAGTCCCATATTCTAACAGGGACAAGCAATGGGATAAGGAGTCATGTTGTGTTCTACACATCCAATATTCAATCCCCATTACAAGGTCTTCAAACCTCATTACATGGCCTCCAATCTTCAACAATACAATCCATATCCTACTCAATAGAATGTAAATTTTCCATACAAGAGATAATTCCACTTCATTAGAGAGATGAAGAGAAAAAACAAAGAAGAGAATGAGAGAAAACTCATTCCAATACATAAATAGCCATTTGAATCCCTAAGTAAGTGACTTGAATTCTAAGAGAGGTAACTCTAAACGATAGAATCTAACTCAAATTGATGAGAGGGAGGAGTTACTCATTCATGATATTCCTCCATATACTAGTAAAAGGTGGAGTAAGGAGGGAGTTACACTTTTTTCCAAGGAGTGCAAGCTAAAAATATCCAGTGAGGGAACATGAGTGAATGAAGAGAATCACAAGAGGCTAAGGAGGGAACACTAACCAAGTAGTTCTCACCAAACATCAAAGAGGACTCAATAGTTTCTCCATAAACCACAATAACCAAAAATCGATTCCAACAAGTAATGTTAGGGAGAGAAACAACTCCTAGTCCCCAACACTCTCATAAGTGGAATCCATGGCCCCCCATGTTAATTTTCCATGTTGAGCCATTTATTTAATTAAATTAATAATAATAATTTCCAAAGTTCATAGTCCCAACACCTAGTTCCCAATAATAAATAAAGATAATGCACATGTTTGGGGCTTAACAAACGAGGTATTACATCCCCCTCCCTTAAAATAATGCGCCATCGTCAATGGATACTTATTACATACATGTCGCAACACAAAATTTAAAAAAATATGAGGGTATTCTTCCCTCATAATATCTTCCAGCTCCCATGTAGCATATTCATGATTGTAATGGGTCCATTGGACCTTTACTTGCATGCTTTCTGGGTTCCTAAGAAGCTTTAATTTTCTACCCAATATGGAAACCGGTTGTACTAAAAGTCCCCCCTCTGGATCCACCTGAATCACATTCCAATCAATCACATTATTAGAATTAGATATATATTTTTTCAACAAAGATACATGAAATACATTATGCACTTTAATGCAAGCAGAAAATGCAAGCTCTTATGCAATGGGACCTATACTAGCTAATATATCAAAGGGTCCACAGTATATAACATATATCTTGGAATAGTTCCCCAAGTTCAAGGAGCTCCTATTGGGTATAAACTTCAAAAATACATGATCTCCAACTTTAAATTTTCTATCAGTTATGTTTTGATCAACATAAATTTTATATCTATCTTGACTTGCTTTCAAAATATGCTTGATTCTAACCATCTGATGTTCCATGTCCTTTAGTAATTATAGTACAATAATGATTATGTTTGTTGAATTATCCCAACTGATAGGAGTATTGCACTTTCTCCCATACAATTCCTCAAAAGGAATCATATTCAAGGATGCATGATATCCATTATTATAAGTAAACTCTACCAAATGTAAATAGTATTCTCACTTAGATGGTTGATCCATCACATATGTTCTCACCATTCCTCAATAACCTGGTTAACTCTTTTTGTATAACCATCTGTCTGAGGATGGTATGTTGTAATCATGTTCAAATTTATTCCAGATCCTTCAAATAATCCTTTCCAAAAGTTAGAAGTAAAATTTTCATCTATATCTGACACTAGAACTTTCAGAATCCCATAGTGTCTCGAAACATCTTCATATAGATGTTTGCAATGTTAGTTGTCTTATGAGTTGTATTTATTGGAATAAGGAGTGTAGATTTAGTCTTGACTTAGGAAACTTGTGATTAAATCTATCATCACTACATCAAACTTCCATTTTGGTATTGTTAATGGATACAACAAGCCAATTGGATGTCAATATTCCACTTTAATCTTTTGACATTACATGCATCTAGATGTGTATTATGCCACATCATTCTTCATTCCTGGCCAATAGTACTACTTCCTCACAACTAATATTGCATTCTAACAACCTGAAAGTCTAGAATATTGTACATTATGCATCTCCTTAAAAACCATCTTCCTTATATCTCCAAAGTTTGTCACATAAACTATGTCCTGATGCATGAGAATTCCATTCTCTTCTAACCTATACTTATCAAACTTTTGTGGTATTTTTTGTTGCTTCAATCCATCTCTTACATGTTGGTAATGTTCATCTATATAAAATTTGGCTTCAATTATCTTATCTTCCAAATCTGATGTACTAGTACTGATAACTTCTACATACATCACATCTATCTAACTACTGAGTGCATCAACTTCCTTATTCTCCTTTCCTTTGACGTGCTTGATATCAAAGTAATATTCACATAGAAATTCCATCTTCCTTCTTTGTCTTGCATTCAAATTAGGCTACTCAAAGAAATACTTCAAACCATCATGATCAATCCTTAATTCAAAATTCTTACCCATCAAGTAGTGCCTCCACATATTCAATGCAAGAATGAAAGATACAAGCTCTAGATCATCAGTGGCATAGTTTTGTTCATGTTATTTCATATTTATGGATTCGTAATTGATTACATGGCAATTACAAGTCAACACTCCACCAATTCCTTGCTTACATGCATTGGCACATACTACAAATATTTCATCGGGAACTACAACCTTTAGAACTTGTGCACTTGTAAGCATTTCCTTGAGTCTCTGAAGAATTGTATTCACATTTATAATTCCATTGGAACTTCACATCCTTCCTCTGCAAGGATATAATAGGATGAGATAACTTTGAGCATCCTTAAATGAATCTTCAATAGTATCCTGATAACCCCATAAAAAATCGTACTCCTGATACATTCCTTGGTGTCGGCCATTTCATAATAGCTCTTATCTTTTTAGGATTCCCTGAGATTCCTTCTTCTGGTATGATGTGTCCCAAGCACTGAATTCTACTCTGATAGAATGAACACTTACTAGGCTTAGCATACAATTGATTCTATTTGAGTACTTGCATCACTAACAATGGATGTTCTTAATGCTCTTCTTCTAACTTGGAATAGACGAGGATGTCGTCTAAGAACACAATTACAAACATATCCAAATACTTTCTAAAAAAACCATTCATTAGACACATGAAAGTTTCCGTTGCATTTTTCAATCCAAAAGGTACTATTGTAAACTCATAATGACCATACCTTGTCTAGAATGTTCTCTTACTTATGTCTTCATTCTTGATTCTAACTTGGTGATATCCATATCTCATATCTATCTTTGAGAATACTTTGGCTCCTCTCAACTAATGAAAAAAGTCATCAATCCTTGGCAAGGGATACTTGTTTTTGTATTGTTTCTTTGTTTAATTGGATGTAATCGACACAAAGTCTTAGAGTTCTATCTTTCTTCTTTACAAACGACACAGGAGAACCCCAAGGTGAAAAATCGGTATTATGTAACCTTTATTCAAAATATATTCTAACTTCATCTGCAACTCTTTCAATTATGGAGCACTCATTCTATAGGGTGTTTCAGATGAAGTAACTGCACTTGGAACCAAATTAATAGTGAAATTTATTTCTCTCTTGGGTGGCATTCCTGGACATTCTTAAAATACATCTATAAACTCTTGTAACACTAGGTAATCATGTAGTTCCAATCATTGTCCTTATCTTGGTTCTTCCACAAGAGATGCATACAATTGGAAACCTTTCCTAAAACACTTATTCAACTACAAATATATGATCGGTATTAGAGATATGGGTCTGGGTATACCTATCATTGTCACTCGACTTCCTTCTTCATCGAGACAAGTGTAAGTTTTGTTATGACAATCTAGGATGGCATGATGTGCACCAACCAATCCATGTTTATATATACATCATATGAACTTAAAGGTATCATGTTCAAGTTGTTGGAATTCTTATTTATACTCAGAGGGGGGGTTAATCAGTATAAAGTTTAGATTACACAATTTTCACTCTAGCAAGTTATACTTCAAAACTTTTTCTATCAAACAGTGAAACACATAATTGTGTAAAGAATCTGTAAAGTAATTATATATATATATCTATATATAAAAAAATGATTACATATATAGGTGACACCAATATCCAAATGCGACCACCAACTCACTTTTACACCAATCCCACGTATAAGCACCCACTTGTCGATTACAAGTACCAACCTGTAAAGACTTCAATATTATGTGCAAGAACCAACTTGCTAGCTTCAGGCATTGACCTGAATGGATATCATCCATTTTGCGCAAGAACCAACTTGAAGTGTTTAAGCACTAACCTAAATGGATACTGCAATCTCCTCTTCTTGTTATTAGGACCAACTAAAAGGATGCTCCAACTCCCCATTTTATATTCTCCAGCACCAACTAGAAGGAATCTAGAACTCCCCATTTTGTATTCTCCATCATCAAATGGGAGGAAGCTACAACTTGATGTCCTTGCCCCTTCCTACCATCTTGATATGAAGATAAGTTATAATAGAAATGGACTTTGTGATCTGTGATCTACATCTTATTTGATCTATGATATACGTCTTCTACGATATGTGTCTGCTACAATATCAATAATTTGTGTTCTGTGACTTTATCTTATACTATGTCTCTTGGACTTTGGAATATAAACACTTTGCAACTTCTCCGATCTGCAAATTCTATGCAAATTTAGTTGTCTGCTACTTCTTCCTTAACAATAGTCTGTAAAATTCTACAATATGCAATGTGTGTCTTCTGCAATATGTAAAATCAACACTTTGCAACTTCTGTGATTTGTTATCTACAACTTCTATACTACGTCTCTTGGACTCTGGAATATCAACACTTAGCAACTTCTATGCTCTGTAAATTCTATGCAAATTTAGTTGTCTGCTACTTCTTCCTTAACAATAGTTTGTAAACTTCTACAATATGCAATGTGCGTCTTTTGCAATTAATAATATAAACACTTTGCAACTTCGGTGATCTAATATCTACAACTTCTATTGTATTCTCTTTGCACATCTCAGTGTAAGGGCATCTCTAATTTGTGCACTGCATGTTTCTATTCTTCATGCTTTTGTGCATTTAGATCTCTATTGTACATACATATATTAGATCAACTAGCCATTGATACCCCAGAATTATAAGATTTCAAAAGAAAATATCACATCTTCTTCATCTTCAAGCCTACTTCAATATTTCCATCTCTTGCTTCTTGTCAGGTAAAATAACTCCCGATTCATTTATTCCATTGCAAAATCATTTATTTATACATTACATATGCTGGTTGAGTTTCATCTTCCGACCAACCTTTTCAGCTTCCTACATAACTATTCATTTTCCTTCATTTATTTACAAAATATAATCCTGACGGATTATATTCCAACAATCCCCCCCTTAATCTGAAGGGGTGTTAGTAAGTCCGAGCATGTTTCTGAATCTTTCAAACTTTTCTCGTCCAAGCGCTTTGGTGAAGATGTCTGCAACTTGATCATTTGTGGAACAATGTCGAAGATGGACTGTCTTGGCTTCTACATGATGTCGAATCAAATGATACTTTGTGTTGATGTGTTTAGTTTGATCATGGAATCTGGGATTCTTAGCTAGCTTGATTGCAGAAGTATTGTCGATCAATAATGGAGTGGAGTTCTCTTGTTTTTCTTGCAAATCTTCAAGTATCTTCCTGAGCCATACTATTTCTTTCGTTGCTTCAGCTGCAACCACATATTCTGCTTCTGTTGTTGAATCTGTCGGAACTGAGTGCTTGCGTGATCTCCATGAGACAGCTGCTGATCCAAGCCTCATAGTGTATCTGGAAGTCGATACTCCTGTCTCCTTATCGCCATCAAAATATGAGTCTGAGTACCTAATAAGTTTGAAGTCATCCACCTTAGAGTACTTGAGTCCAACGTCTTGAGTCCCCTTCAAGTATCTTAGAACTCTTTTTGCAGCTGACCAGTGTCCTTCACAAGGTTTATGCATGAACCTTGAAAGTATGCCAACAACATAAGAAATATCTGGTCTAGTTGTTGTAAGGTAGATAAGTCTTCCTACAAGTTGTCGATACTTGGTCGCATCCTCAAATTATTTTCCTTCGCTTGATGTGAGCTTCATTTTCCGTTCCATTGGAGTAGAGATAGGGTTGCATTCTGTCATGCAAAATTTGTCTAGTAGTTCCCCAACATATTA
>LPNX010575891.1:0-56992 GCA_001517045.1 Pseudotsuga menziesii | reverse complement strand
ATTGTCAGTACGAAGTGTACCAATTTTAGATTGTGCTTGTTTTTCTATCAATGCATGAAAGTCCTTGAGTGTTTGAAATGCTTCTGATTTTGTCTTTAATGTGTAAATCCAACACATTCTTGAGTAGTCATCAAGAAAGGTCATAAAATACTTATTCCCATTGGCAGAAGGAGTTGGCATTGGGCCACATAAATTAGAATGCACTAATTCTAATTTCCTACTTGCTCTGAAATTAGATTCATGGAATGGCAGCTTACTGTGTTTCCCTAATATACATGCATCACATTTGCTCTTCTCTTTGGGAATGGTGGGCAAACCAAATACATCATTCTTTCTCAACAAACAAAGACTGTTATAATTCAAATGACAAAATATTGCATGCCACAATAAACTTGATGACAAATTACCTTCTCCATGCTGAGAGAGGTAGGCATAGTTCTGAACCCTTGTAGATGAACCCTTTAGCTTCAGCAGCTTCCCATCTTCGTATCCAGTCATGATGACTTGGTTGTCAGAGGACTTTCTTATTTCTACGATTCCATCAAACATGTGGATGGAATGGCCTTGCTGTCGAATCTGCACCAAGGACATCAGGCTTCTCTGCAACTCTGGAAGATAAAGAACATTCTTCAACAAGAAATCAGGGAATCCAGGCATCTTCAGCCGAATGGTGCCCATTCCCTTTGGTTTAAGACTTGACTTATCTGCAAAGTAAACTATGCCATTTATTGATTCATTAAGTTCTTCAAAACAGTCTTTTCTAAAAGTCATGTGTGATGTTGCACCGGTATCAAGTAGCCAACAATCTGTGTAAGATGAAAGTGAAGTCATGTCATTAATACCAAGATTACAATGTCCAAGCGCTGTGGAAAGATTGGACACACAACAGATCAGTGTTGGGCTTCGTGGGACTCCATCAAAGACAGACATAACCAGAAGAAAGATCCAAGACTCATAGTGTATCTAGAAGTCGATACTAGCATCTTGGTTCTTATTGTCATCTTTCTTCTGGTTATGTCTGTCTTTGATGGAGTCCCACGAAGCCCAACACTGATCTGCTGTGTGTCCAATATTTCCACAATGCTTGCACTTCAAATATGATCTTTTGCTACCTCCTCTACCTCTGAAGTTTCTTTTTCCTCTGCCTCTCTTGCTGCTTTCTCCTTTGGGATGATCTTTGGATTGGTCTTTGCCAATGAGAGTGGCACCAACTACAGATGCTATAGATTGCATCTTCTGTGATTGAATCTTGCAACTAAAACAATAGGAGAAAAAGAAGAAAGAGTAAAGGTGTAGGTCTAAGTCTCTGCCACCTTCCTCAAGCTTTACAACAATGCCAATGCAAAGGAGCAGGTCACGGTCTACAGAAATACACTTCAACGTAGTTTTTACGGTCTTCAATGCAGTTTTTTCACATAGATTTTATTCTTCAAGGCAGGTCGCAACTCCAGCAGCTTGATGCAGTACTTCTAGTTGCAATAGCCGCAATAATTGCACAGTAGCAATATTCCCAATTGCACGAGCAGTCTCAATGCAATCAACACCAACAAAACAACATATATCTTCCACAAGAGTCTTCAATATATGATATATATCAGTCACGGTCCTTTTTACTCCATGTAAATAAAAAATACTTGTAGACTTTTCACTTTACATCCACGCACATAAATTAGGATTTTGTATTTCAACCAACAAAAAAGGTTTACCTCCGTGTGAATTTCCACCATGTCTCCAAGATTCGACAAACCTTTGCACAGATGAATAACGTCTTCAACGTGACCTCCAAAATTGAAATGTCATCCCCCATAACATATCACGGCTTCCATCTTCAACATGAAGTTCACAACAACCATTTGTTCATAGTGATATGAGCACAACCAGAACGCATGTGTTCCAGAAATCGCAGCCTCAATCTCTTCATTTGTCACGAGTTTATCCAAATGGGTGGACTCACGACCTTACAAGGTTCAACACAGACGTACACCAACAATCTTCGTGATGGGAAAAGCACTGATTCTCGTTCCACCAAATGCTGAATATATGTGTTGGTGCACAGCTTCACGTATTCCCCCAACAATCTTAGTGATGGGAAAAGCACCAATTCTCACCTTTTCAACAACACAACATCAAATTTTGCAACTCTAGGAGCATATCCACTACAACATTCACAGTCTCATCAAAAACTCATATATCAAGATCGGGCTCATACAACATCCACTCATGCAAATAACTAGGGAAAAATTAGGTTTTATGTATGCCCAACGGTCATAATCTCAGCAAAAATATGCAACTAGTTACCTTCACGCAAATGTAAAGGCATGATCCTTAGCCTTCAATCATTGGTCTTCAACAGGCTGTAGCAACAAGACTCATCATATTGAACATATTCTCAGCTTTAAGTACTGAGATTTCTTCTTTGCAGGCCGCAACACACAATATATTGGCTCTCAAACAATACTCACATATTAACTTGCAGCTTACATTGTGAATCTAAAAAATACGACTTCAAATATTTGAGCATAAATCACAATAATTCCACAACTGACGGCTTATTGATGGAGGTTGTAGATGGGATAAGAATGGTGAATCGTTTTCATGGAGAATGTCTTAAAATGCCAAACGCAGCACACACAACAAAATGCAGCACACACAATGTCAAACACACCAGTCTTCACGAAGTCTTCACGAGGTTAGGGTTTCTAGAAAACAGAGTCTTCAACTGTCACACACAGTGTCAAAAATCTTGGCAAGACTCTTAGGGACATAGTCTATAGTCTATACCACTCCCATACGGAGAGATCACGCTTGCGGATGAGAGCAGATACATGAAAAGAATGGCATGCATAGGTTGCAGTTTTAGGGTATGCGAGAGGAACGTTATCTGCAAAACGGTTGACAGAAGAGACAAAGAACAGAGATTAGAGAATATGACAGACTAACATGCAAGCAAGAGTTACGGCCAAGGTCTGATAACGCAGGCAGAATGGAGGTCTGGCAGGCAGACTGGCAGGAGTTATGGAGCTCTGATACCACTGTCAGGTAAAATAACTCCTGATTCATTTATTCCATTGCATAATCATTTATTTATACATTACATATGCTGGTTGAGTTTCATCTTCCGACCAACCTTTTCAGCTTCCTACATAACTATTCATTTTCCTTTATTTATTTACAAAATATAATCCCGACGGATTATATTCCAACACTTCTTAATATCATTCTTTATTAAGAGATGTCTCCACAAGTTAAAATTCCTTTCATTCTGTGACACCCATGCTTTCTTACTTCTTGGTCAAGCTAACCACCTCATTCTATCTTTCGTTTATGTGTATCTTTTGATACTTCATCCTTATGGGGTGTTACACCAAAATATTGTCATTTTCCTAAATCCCTAGAGTATTTATGCCAAAAATATTTGAGAAGAGGTATTGCCTGACCAAAATCCCATTTCTAGTAACACTGACTCACCCTGATTTTTGACAGAAGGCGTCATACTGGGATAACGTTGGTTACAAATGGAAAAAGAGTTTTGGTGACACTCCTTTCCTTTATACAACGAGCTCCGCCGCTTCGTGACACCACTTTCTAGTGTACAAGGTGCGTTGGGGCTCATCAAAAGGAAAAAAGAGAAGCATTGAGAGATTTCTAGAAGAAATCCCACGTGGAGTATTATCCAAACCAACTATAATAAGTGGTAGTCAATCCCCTAATCCCTAGGTATGATCCCTCAACTTTCTCCAAGTAATCATCAACCCCTTTGATCCATTTTTGGCTTATAAATACAAGCTTACATTCATGGTTTGAGAGAGGACCAAGAAAGCACTCATATATTATTGAAATCTTTTTGAGATGCAAGAGATTGAAGTTTGAGGAAAAAGGCTTGTGGAAAGAAGAACAACACCGAGGCTCTTTGGTTGTAATCTTTCCTTCATTCTATTGATGCAAGATGTTTTTATTTCCCATAAACATTGTGTAGTTCATTTTTTATTATCTTTCTCCTTGGTCAATGATATAGATCTGTTAGATTATCTTTTATGTTTCCTTTTTTTTGTTGGCTCTGATTTGTGTAGGTTATTCAATGTCAGCTAAGCTAAATATTTCACACTAGCAGGGACAACCTTAAAAAAAAGGATTTATTCCAATAAATTAATCCTATTATATCTAGGGAAAGGTTTTCATGTTTGTTTTTTTTTGGCCTAGATCTATACCATATAGACTAGGAAAACAGTTTTTGTCTGCATTGATAGCATATTTTCCAGTAACAAAATTGGTGACTCCGCTGGGGAAAATATCTATACATCCTAGTCTTTGGCTTTTATTTGTTTTTACTGCAAAATATAAGTTTCCTTTTGTTCTTCAAATGGTGTTAAATTCACTTTCTTTCAGTCATATTTCACCTCTCAAGGTCAATAATTGTTCTTAGAAAATTTCAATTTATCCAGTACTTGTTGAATTTGAGCGTGTTTCTTATTTTTTGGATCCTTGTCTGCACCGACGTGCCTAGGTTATTTTTGTTCAGCGCCTCTATTTCTCTGATGCTATATGTATTTATTGAGAGAGCATCACTGAATCTTATTGACATATTACAAGTGGCATGATCGACGCCTTTCCTCAGTGGGAAAGGAGCGCCATCCAAGGGAGGATGCAAGAGTACCAACCTATAAGCTGTGTCGAGGTAGTTGTTCAGTGACTATGTTTGACTCATTAGATTTTTGGCTTTTCAAATAGATTTTTGGGAATGATACACTATGGGTTATAAATTCTGCATGCTGGATTGAATCCGAGTCAATTTTCGATTGAATTTTGTAGGATAGGATATTGATAAAAGTTTCAGGAGTTTGATGATTTTTGTGAATGAAATTTCCACCTTGGGTGTTCTAGTATTTTTAAATATCTCTGATAATCGTATATATTCATAAAAAAAAACAAATCATAGTTTCTATAAGCTTTCATAGGAAGAGGATTTTAGGTGTTTCTTTTTATTTCCGTTACAAAAAAAGAAAAAAGAAAAAACTAGATTTGTTTCCTTTAGTTTCAATTAGTATTTGATTCTTGGATTTGATTTGTGAAGTAAATGACTAGTTTTCTCTTTTTGATTTTGGAAAGTGTAAGAGTGAATCACTAGTTAGTTTTTTCTTTCTATCCTATTATAGATCACATTTCAATGGAGTACAAAAAGCTTTATGTGTTTGGATTTTCATCTAGAATTTTGAACAATTTGATTGTGTGATTTGGAAATTTTTTCTTACTCTCCTCTTAAAATAGGGCATATTTCGAATGAAAAACTTAAATATTTGCATTCCATCTTTGCATGGTTTTTGAGTCAGGTACTTGCATATCATTGTCCACCTAACCATAAGAAGATAAAATCAAGAATTAACTAGGCTAAAACTTTAAGCGAGATTGTGAGTTAGGTTAGAGATGTGTTCTAGCATATTTAAGCATAGGAGCTTTTGTTTCTTGCTTGCACTGCATCCTAGGGACTGTGTGGTTCTTCCACATACTCATTGGTATATCAAAATATATTTCACATACTTTTATGATATATATAAATATTCTTTCATGTACTCGACGGTATATCAGAATGTCCCTTTCGAACAATTGTGCATTAGAAAACACTACTACGGTTTTGAGCTACCATGTACCTTGTGCATATCGAGAGACACCATTATGATATTGATAACGAATGAGTAAACTATCGACATTCTTGTTGGAGAAACACACCGAGAAAAACACTCGAGGAGCTACTACGTACGTATTGTCCAGGTTGACAGGTATACAGGAAATGGTACCATTTATCCTAAATTCTGATAACTAGAATACAGGATAGCAGTGTTCAGGCACCTCAACAATTAAATACTATATTTTGTGGGTTTTTTATAACAATGTAAAAATAAGATAAGGTAAATACAAGGTACAAATACACAATAATCTAAAAACATCAGATAAATAAATGTATAAAGACAAGATTTTGCAGAATGAATGATAGTACAACTTTTAGTCCAGGTGATAGGTTTCAAAACATATAAATACAAGTAATAAACAAACAGTTCATTATTGCAGCATATGTAAAGGTACATGTACTTGAAATAACATTTCAAACATTAGTAAGCATCAATATCCACTTGAAGACATAATATCTACATAGAAAACATCTATATAAACAACAATGTAAACAAGGGTTCAAACAGAACCAGAGAATATTCACATAATATAAGTTCAAAACCTAGATCCAAATAAATATATTAAGTTATTGACAAAACAAAGAAGTTCTTACACATATAAGCATTCCAGGATTGCACAAGCTCCAAGCCTATCGACTCCCATGTGTGTCTCCCTTGTTTATCAGAATATTACAATATATATAGGAAAACGTGAAATGAAAGTTTGTGTGTGAAGATCCATCTTTTAAGGTCTCGACTTCTAAATATAGAGAAGTATCTAACTGAAAAAATATCTAGTCTAACTAATTTTGACAAGTGTCAAAACTACATTAAACAAGAAACCTTATCAAAGCCTTCTGGTTGCTTTATCGAGAGTGGCTAACCCATCTAGTGCATGTGATTTTCTTTGTAACTTGTTTAACTCCTTATGCATATGTTTAAGCTTCTGTTCGAGCTCATCCTTATCTTTCTCCAACTGGAGATTCTGCTCATGCATCACTTTTCTTCTCTTGACTGCTTCCTCTACCACCTGAATTAACTCCGCATAATTCTTGTTTACTTCCTGTGAGTCATGATTTAACATTCTGTTTTCCTTCATTAGAGCGTCATTGATCTGAGTAATATGCTCATTTTGAATTCTAAAATGATCAATTTCTCTTCTGTCTTTTTCCTATTCAAATCCTTTCATCTTATCCTCTGATTCTTCATCTGCCATCTTTTCCTCATTTAGTTCTGCAATAACTTCTTCATTTATATCTGTAATAATTTCATCATTGCACTCTGCTTGCTTTTTTATGATTCCCCAACTTCTACTTCAGAAAACAATGATGTGGTATTTTCTTCCAGATCCTCATCTCTAAGATTGTGAAGGAATTCCTTAGGAATTAGATTTGGGACCTTTCTTAAACTCTGTTCAATATTATTTAAAACTTGATGCAACATTGATTCTAATTTCTTTGACTGTTTACCTTCTTCATCATCACTGGAAGAGTCATGTAGACTTATGACTTGATATATTTTAAACCTAGGGTTTGAAACTGCTTTCATATTCATCCTTAGTTTATTTACAGGTCATGTTTTAGGCCTGAAATACACTTTGAATGGTTTATATGAATGCCCTATAGGTTTTGAGAATTTATTAAGAGAAGAAGAAAAACGGTCTGGTCCTTTTTTAACTATATCTATTTCATCAACACGACCAATGGATGAACTTCCATTCTTAAACTTTTCAAGCTTATTTTGATTTACTTGTGCTGAGTTTTGAGTATTTACTCTCTTTTCAGGAAACTCCTCCCTATGGTGGTTTTCAACTTCATTTTCAGACAAGGCTTATGCTTCTGTATTATCAGGAATATCCTTGGTATTTTTAGAAGGGTTTTGTTTTCTCTTACCCCTTTTCACTTCTTTAAAGTTAATCTTGAAATCCGACCATAATAGGAAATGAGACCAAGATCTTTCCTCTTTCTCTAATTCTTGAGTAATTAACAGTTTGATTAAACCATGATGAAATATGTTATTGCTAGAAGAGTTGGGGTGATTACGAACCCTAAAAGCCATTTTTCCTAGACTCTTCAACAAGTACAAAGGTAGTTTAATTTCTTTGTACCTGAAATATGATGCAAGAACCTCATGTAGTATCGATAGACAGTTGCAAATATTCCTTTGCTGGTGAAATATATCTAAATGATGTATAAAACATCTCTCCACTTTTCAAACAAATAAAACCATTTAAATACCCTGGCTCCAATCAGGGTCTTTATGTTTTGGTAATAGAAACTGACTATAATCTTCATTTATGGACTATCTCTTATACCATTTTTCACCTTCAGGAATAATACCAATGGCCTGTGAAATAGATTCTTCTGTTACTGCGAACTAAAGACCCCCAATATTTACTATTGATCCATCGAAACTTTGACAAAAATACCTTGTAACCCATGTATGATATTCCCTGATTCTTTCAAACATGACAAACCAACCATCTTCTTTCACTTTTTCAATGACCAGGGGAATTTTCTGCATCCATTCGATGTTCTAAGGTTCGATCCTTAGCAAGTGACCACTAGGAAGAGGCTTCATTTCCAAGTCCATGGCCAAAACGAAGTCTATAGATGCAACACTTGAGATAGATCCTTGAGAAGAATGCATACAAAACCCTTCTTGCAGCTTAAACACCATATTATCTCGAGCTTGACATAGTAAAGGCCGTTAGGTTGAAAATGATGATAAATTATGGAACGATACAGGTGTTTTGCTTCAGTACAAATCAGAACCAAATGTTGGTCCTCAAACAGGATCAAACTTCAAAACACGTTTGCTTGATGATTATACCTGCACACAAACCTAACTTCAGCGAGCAGGTAATGTACATGCATTTGAGTAATTGACATGCACTGCCAGCCTATGTTAAAACATAAGCAATGCCTTATTAAATCTTAGATTTTATATAAATTTATGAACAAAATTTAAATAATATATATGAGCTTAGGTTAAAAACTAAAATATTGGTAAATGCATAGAATATTCAAAAATGAAATCAAATCAGTCAAAAATTTTAGGAAAAAGGAAAAATAAATCCAAGGCTAAAACGTCTAAGGTAAATAATAAACCTAGGAAGGATAGCTAACAAACCTAGGAGAAACAGGTACGATCTCAATCCTCCTTATTGTGTATCACTGTTGGACCGTGCAGTATATCGCAAGTTGCGATGACTTGACATTCCTATGAGGATCCATACTATTTACCCCATGCACCACATCTTTGTTTTTTTCTTATTAGACTGATTAGCACTTGTTTTTGTGTATTTAGGTAGGAATTTTTTTAGATAGAGAGTTTTGGTCTTTCATTCTGGCATATCAACATTTAAGATGATCCCATCGTATTCAAGAATTATTCCCTGAACATCTACAAAACCCTACAATTCGTTCAAATATGGAAGAAGATATAGACATAACATCCGATGTTGAAACAAGAAATCCACTCGAGAAGGAAGGAGTACCTATCATAGAATGAGGGGGGGATTTTTCTCCTCCTAGGAACATCCCAATTACTAATCTATCAACACCCGTAGTGGTAGAAAAAACTTCTACTCACAATAATTTTGCTGCAAGACCTATGGGATTAGTTTTCGATCTTGCACCACAAAAAGGTCCATTAGTGTCCATGTTTGGCCCTTCTTCACCATTACATGACTCAACTTTAGGCCAATATATTTCTCAGTTTGTACGAGTACTACCTCATCTTCTTCCATGGAGTTAACACCTCGTTCTTGCCCATATACTAGAACTCCTTTACCTTATTTATTACCTGATGATACTCTTAGTCGATCTATTTGGATTTATCTTAATCAAGTCCTGAACCTTAACACTCCCTCATCGCCTACAATTGCATATTTTAGTACTCAAACTACTTCACAAATCACCACTATATCTATTTCTCAGCCAATATAAACATCAACAGTTGTTGCCTCATTAGGAAGTTCCTTTATTCCTTCTATTAGTTTTCCAAATGTAGTTGAATGTTCTTCTACTATAGTGCACTATACCCCTACTTCATATAATGTAGTGGGTGCAATACCAAGTGGAGTGAGTGGGCGTGTTCAACAATCAACACCTACTTGGGGGAAACAAAAATTACATGTTTGGGGTCCGCCAACATCACAACAAACTATTACGAGTATGCAATATTCACCTGGTGGGAAATACACCCAATTTAATCCCCCTAATACCAATCCATATCCTGTTTTATCCTACCCAGGAGGTATGACTAATAAGTGGTCACAACCTACTATGGGTTATTGTCACGTCCCCAAGCCTCCGACCGGAAAAGAGGACGCGATCTACTAGCTTTATCAGACCGGGCGAACCGCCCCATGGACATGTACATGCTTAAAAATTTCCTAAAACAGAATGCTGAAAGAGAATTTGAACTAGAATATGCACATAGAATTATTAATCATTCACAAATGCAATTTAATCATCATACACAGCGGAAACATCACACATTTAAGCCAGCATTCATTCATCATGCATTTATCATGTTCATTTCATTTTCATTATAGTAAATATAGAATTGCAGAGGTAAATTACACAAGAGCACTTATCTTATGAAGAACTCCTTCCGCAACCAGCTATGTCGCTGCAACGTTCCACCCAACCATAGGCCAGCGTGCTCCTTAATCTCTCAGCAACGCTGCCACCACCGAGCTGGGCATGATTCTCCAAGGAATAAGGGAACTAGCAGTCTGACACATAGCCAAAGATAACCAAAACACAGCCAAGCCAACTAAGTTGGGTTTATCAGGCCATCCAGGAGTTGGAGAAGGCAAATTGCTAAGCTGGTGAGCTCATTCCAGAGCCAAGAATACCCACACCAGAACTAGCCTGACCTCTAAAACACCCATCCACACCCAACACAAGGAATTAGTCCCTTCTCTGCTACACAGTCCCTCGGGCCCTGCATTCCCTTCCAGTGCTATTCAGGGGTGATGGAGAAGAAGGTCAGCCCTCTAGCTCTGTCGGTGTGGTTCTAGCCACCAGGTTTATCAAGCAAAACTCAGCCCACATCCTTGCTCCCAATACAGTCTGAAGACCAACAATTACACTCCGGCAATTAATTCAGCTCTCACAGCTTAAACAGGGAAAAATGACTCCCAAGCAATCATACAGCAAATCCCCAAACGTAACAGCAAAAATGGCTCACAACATGGGGGAAAACACACAGTCCTGAAGCTTATCAGTGAGCACAACTCACAGCAGGGGAAAACGCCCCCAAATAGTCTGTGCGTGAGACCAATAGTCAGTGAGACAGCCAAAAACGTGAATGGCCCTTCACAGCCATGGTAAAAACACATGAAACTTCCAAAAACGTGAATGGAAAATGCACCAGCAGCTCCAAAAAACGTGAGGAAGACAAACCAATCCCCAGCACTACAAAAACGACCTCCCCTCCATGGGAAAAATGAAGCCAGCAACCAAAAACGTGGAACGAAAGACACAGGAAAAACTCCAACTGCTCCCAAAACGTGAGGAACTGAAAAACGTGGACGCATAGCAGAATGTCATATGTTTTTGGGCATTTTCCTTGCCAAGGAAGTCAAAACACGTTTTTCAAAAATGGGTCTCTGCCCAATTCGAATTTGGTTGCCCATACTCTTCCCATTCCATGCAATAACTAACTCAACCACATTCTGGCAGAAATAAATGATTGGGGAAAAAGACAAGAAAGGTAGTTGACAGCTTGATGGGTTTTCTCATAGACATTTGGCTTTTCCCCACTGGCCCATAGGTTAAATATTTCGCCCCCCCCTTATCCTTAGAAAATCATGCCCCATTCGATTTAGTTGCCGCGACCATAGCTGGTTGTGTCCATTAATTAATTATGATGCATATTTACATGATGTCCAACATATTATAAGCCACATGCCCCGATAGACCTTCGGTGACAATTAAATCCAAAACATAGCATTACCGATCAATAGCGGGGCCTTGGCCTTTAGCTCCACACCATGATCATTACAATATATACATCTAATGCAACGGGGTCAAAACTGGGACATTACAGTTATAATCCCCAACAATTTGTTTCCCCAAATCAACCATTGCAATAGAACCCTCTAGTTTACCAACAACCACATGTGGGTGGTCCAAATGGTTATCATATGTAACAACAACATGCTTATGGTCATATGGGTGTTGTTATTCCGTATCAATATTATAACTATCCACATCCAAATAGGTAGCTTCCTTTATATTTACCTGACTTGTCCAAACTTATAAATTATCCCATCATGCATGACCCTTTTTGGCCATCTATACCGGCCAAATTACCATCTGATATACCTAAATTTGATGGAAAGCCGAGAGAAGACCCCGAAAAACATGTTATGACTTTCCATATTTGGTGTTAATCAAAATCTTTGATGGATGATTCCATACATTTTAGTATTTTCCAAAGTAATCTTAGCAGAACGACTTCCAAATGGTACATTGAATAACCACGGTATTTTTTTGACGATTTCAATTCTCTATCCATGTCCTTTTTTATACATTTTCAATTACCAATTAGGGATGAAATATTTTATACTAACCTTTTGACTATGCTTTTCCAGTCCACTTCTACTCATATATCTAATCATATTCATGAGTGGAGACGGTGACACAGGTTAATCAAAGTTCCTATTCTTGATCAATTGTTGGATGATTGGTTCACTAAATCACTACATCCACCCATTACTAAAGATGTTTCTATGGAAGGTGTTGTAACTGAAGAAAAAGTTATTAGTCATGCATAGTACCTAGGATTGGTTTATTCCCATTTTGGAACTTTGTATGATTTAATTCTAAATGCTCCTTGTCCTACCTCAAATCCTTTGATACCTTCTACAGATCCACCTGCCGATGGAATTCTTGGTTCTATGCAAACACAGTCTATTGGTAAAGCAATGAAAAATCAAAGCCTTTCAACTTCACAAAATAGTCATATTATTTCAAATACCAAGACAACTTCTAATCCTATTGTTTCCACCGAAGTGAATGGAGTACAATCTTCAAAATCTCCAGGAAATACGAAAAAGGGTAAAGGAAAATCCAAGAAACTCGTGAATCAACAGAAGGATACCAAAACACAAGATGCATATATTGAATCCAAACCGAAGATAAAGTCTAAGTTCCCTTGCCTCATATGTAGAGGTGATCACTTTAAAAAAGAATGTCCTCATCGTGAGGAAATTAATAAATTTTTAAAGAATACTTCCACTCTGGAAGTCCTAACTGATCCTTTTCCTACTCAACAACAATTGATTGATCATCAATCCTTGCATGGAACTTCTTCTTCTTCCATTTAAGAAGTCAATATGATTTCTAGTGAAACGGTTCACATCACAACCAGATCACAGAGCTATGGTGAACCTCTAGAGAAAATGAGTAATGGAATTTCGATTGATAAAACTTTCCTTTCTTCCCCTCCTCGTACTAATGGTCTTCAAATCAAAAAACTTGTTTCTGACACTATTTAATGACCACCTAAGAGTACTATTCAGAAATCGACATTTAATCCTAGTGCATGTGCTGCCCAATATTATAACATCGTTGGATATTTGGCTCAAGAACCTTGTGCTATGTCCACTCTCTAAGTACTCCAAACTTGTCCAATGCAAATAAAAAATGTCACTAGTACTGGGAGCTATGTATCCAAAAAATTCCATTGTCATCACTTTTAAGCTAGAATATTTTAAGTTGAGACTTTCACACCAACTTGATTTCCAATTATCTACGAAATTTAATGGTAAAAATGTCCATTGTACCATTTTGGATGAAGGTGCCTCTACTTCAGTTATGTCTCTATCTTGTTGGTGAGCCATAGGTTCTCCTAAAATCAATTGTTCACCTACTACATTGAAGGATTTTGATGGTTGTGGTTTCCAACCTTATGGATTATTTTCATCCCTATCAATAGAATTGGGGGTAAAATTTGTGTCCATTCACATGGAAGTTGTTGATTTATAATCTTCTCCTGGGAAGAAATTGGTTCTATGTGATGCATGCAGTTGCATCATCTGTTTTTTGTGTGGTCCAATTTCCATACCAAGGAAATATTGTCACTGTCAATCAATACAAAAAATTATCTTCAGATACTAACTCAAACTTTGTAAATAATGTTCCTATTTTAGGGACTTTGGTCCCATAATATCATAACATTGGAGAAGGAATTCTCAAGGACTCTTGACTTATGGGAGTCTTTCCGTTCAAAAATTCCCCTCCTCCTTCGTAGGTTGTGTTTGTTTACGTGATCTTGAAAAGTCATGAAAATCTTTTAAAAGGAAAATCAATTGACAATTCGATATTTTTGAGTTTGTTTGAAGCAATTTATCGAACTATTCAATCGAAATCCAATGACTTTAGTATTAACGAATATCTTTTAGTTGCATCAGGAATCCTACCATCTACCATATTTCTTAGATTATCCCCATCCATATTTAGATTTTCTTTTACAACTCCTTCCATCAAATCAATTTATCATGGAAATTGTGTCCTTATATTAATTTCCCTAGAAATATGCTCACCACCGATCTTGTTTCATTCCCCATTACCGATTGGTAGAAACCGACTTTGAGTCGTTGGTTTAATCCCATATTGTTGTTTCTCCTCAATCACCTATACTCATCCAAAATGTTGAGTTTGAAGGTAATTTGAGTAAAATTACTAATACTACTCCAGTCGATATATTGGTGAAACCTAATGTTATTGAACATATGCATTTGGCCCATAATTGTTCTCCTCAAGAAGTTGAAACTTATATGGCTCTTTTAAGAGAATTTTGTGATGTGTTTGCATGGAGCTACGAAGAAATGTCAGGTATTGATCCTTCGATTGTTTTTCATGAGATTAAAACATACCGTGACGCTAAGCCAGTCCGGAAAAAAACTTCGTCAATTACATCCGTGGAAAGTTGCGGTGATTAAGGAAGAAGTTGAAAAAATTCTTAGAGCTGGGTTCATTTATCCTGTACCTTTGATAGAATGGGTTTCCAATATCTGTTACTAAAAAATAGGGTACAATTAGGGTTTGTATTGATTTTAGGGGTCTCAATCAAGCTTGTCCAAAGGACAAATATCCCACTCCATATATCAATCAAATTATCGACAGCTGTGTCGGAGTGTCATATTTTCATTTATGTATGGTTTTTCTGGCTATAATCAGATAGAGATACTCGCTTCTAATCAACATAAAATGACTTTTATATGCTCATGGGGGACCTTTTCTTATCGTAAATAAATTTTTGTTACATAAAATGGTGGCGCTAAATTTCAACATGTTGTGTCTTATGCTTTCCATGATATCAAAGATATAATGGAACCTTATCTCGACAATTTACTTGCCCATTCGCAACATCGAGAACATCATGTTAATCATCTGAGATCAATTTTTCTTAGATGTCACCACTATAATATTCATTTGAATCCACACAAATGTGTGTTTTGTGTTGAGACTGGAAAACTGCTTAGGTTCATTGTTTAAAAAGATGACATATAGATTGATCCTTTGAAAATAGAGGCCATTTTGTCCCTACCACCACCACCCAACATTACTAAACTTCAAAGTTTACAAGGGAAGGAAAACTTCTTGCATCATTTTGTAGGTAATTATTCCAAGAAAACACACGAATTTATGTGATTGCTTAAAAAAACCATACCTTTTGTTTGGGATGACCTTGTGCAGACTGCCTTTGATAATCTTAAACATGTCATTACACATGCGCATGTGTTGAAACCTACTGATTATATTAAGAATGATTCCTTGTATGTGGCTGCATCCATTACCACTTTTGGCATGGTATTAGTATAAGAATACAATAACAACCAACAACATGTGACCTATTATCTGAGTAAGAGTCTTCTTTATTCTGAAACCCATTATTCACAAGTTGAGAAGCTATCTCTAGCTACGGTCATCGTAGTCCATAATTTTTGTCATTACATTTTACTCCGCACGAGAAATTTTATCGTAGATTATAATCCCATATACTATATCTTGAATTTCCAAGTTCTAGGGGGGAAGTATTCTTGTTGGATTGTTATCCTTCAAGAATTTGACCTAGAATTTGCTAAATCCAGTTAAAAAAGGTCTTTAGTTTTTGTTTATCTAATGTGCGCTCTTACCCCTATTATTGAGTAATAGCAACCCATTGATTCATTTCTTGATGAATCTTTGTTCCTTATTAGTACGTCTAACCCCTGTTATGGAGATCTTATTTTGTATCTCCAAATGCAATGTTTTCAGCCTAGTTTGTCTCGTGACGAAAGTTGGTGTATCTATCATCAGGCCACGTACTATATTATCATTAATGATACATTGTATCGTTGTGGCATTGATTCCATCATGCGGCGTTGTTTAACTCGTGATGAAGTTGAAAGTGTGTTAAATACCTTCCACTCTGGAGCTTGTGGTGGTCATCTTTCTGGGATGGATACAACTCAGAAAATACTACGTGTTAGGTACTTTTGGCCTTCTATCTTTAAATATTGTATTGAAGCCATTAAGAAATGCTCGCCCTGTCAACTTTTTCAATCCAAAAAGTGCACTCATTTTGCTTCGCTACATCCCATCATTGTTGTATGTCCCTTCCTAAAATGAGGAATTGATTTCATGCATTGTAAGCCTACCTCAGCCGATGGGGCATGGTTATATTATTGTCATCGTCGACTTCTTTACTAAATGGGATGAGGCTATGCCTACATATGATGGATATGGTAAAACTGCTAGCTTATTTTTATTCAATCACATTATTGCTAGGTTTGGGGTTCCTCAATCCATCATTATTGATCATGGTTCTCATTTAGGAACCATATGATGTCATAATTGAGCGCTAAACTAGGATTTCGTCATGATAACTCAACACCCTACTACCCTCAAGCCAATGGCTAGGTTGAAGCTATCAATAAAATTTTGAAAACTATGCTTCAATGAATGGTAGGGAACGCTAAATTTAGTTAGCACTTAAAACTATTCTCGGCATTATGGGATTATAGAACCATAGTAAAAATTTCAACTGGTTTCACACCATTTCAATTGGTGTATGGAATGGAAGCAACTCTACCTATCGAAGGTGAAATCCCTTCTCTGAAACTCTCTGTAGAACTCCTACCTAACACCACCACAGAGGAAGAATGTTTTTAATACTTGAATAATCTTGATGAAACTCGCTGATATGAAACCATGGCCAACGAGGTATGAAAAATACAAGTGAAGGATCAATACGACCAATCCATTCAACCTCGTCTCTATAATGAAGGTGATTTGGTTTTGACCTGTGACCGAAAACATGATAAGTTATGAGGCGGAAAACTTGAGTCATCTAGCATGGTCCTTATATTGTGATTTGTGTTTTGGAAAAAGGGTCTTATGATTTGATTTAATGCGATGGGATACCTTTAAGTGAACCCTAAAATAGTATTTACCTCAAAAGGTACTATTCTTAGATAATTTCCCATGTGTACCTTGTACATTTTGTTAATAGAGTGTGTTTTAAAGTAGTTTGAGATTTTATTCTTTTGTATTTAGGACTCATCCTAGTTACAATTGCTTATGTAATGCCATACTTGAATGTATAGATGGCCTTATATTTATGATTTGGATGTTTCTAGTCGACATACCTTAAATCTTGCTTCAGCAACATGGGTACTATATTCCCCTACCAGTGATTTGGTAAGCTCATGCGGAAGTTGCTTAGGTCCCGCAACAAACAATATCGATGAATATCATGTAGTGATTAGACTATTGATTGATGCTTTGTCAAATGATGTTAGTCAGGTTGTGGTTTACCTATATTCAAAACTTTTCATTTATTAGTTAAAACGTATCTACACTCTTCATAATCCCCTACTTCTTCGGTTATTTCGAAGGGTTTGACTTCTTGAAAGGTCCTTTGAGTTTATTCAATACCAGCACATTCCAAGGAAAATGAATGGAGTGGTCGATTCATTAGCAAATTATGTTTTGAATTGGTACATAGCTCATACTTAATATTCATTTGAGGTATATGACATATGTGAAAATAAAATATAAATAAGCATCCTTTTATGTACAAACACCCCATCATAAACACAGCATCATTTTGTAAAAAGTCGTTTTTTATAATGAAAATGTTTTACAAAAAAAGATACTAAGGAAAAAATATGAAGCTCAAAATCTTTAAATACAATACTATGATCATACATAACTACTACTCCTAGCTACTCCTGGTGATCATGGTAACACATGATGTACCGAGCGACCAGAAACTCTAGTTGTGTGGAATTGCTAATGTCAATGCAAATCATCTATAGAGATATTTGGGATGTCTGTAATAAGCCTCTGGAGGTTCTCCTCAATCTCCTAGATCTCCTCATCTTCCTCGATATTCCATACCGCTACCTCTCGAACTACTCCGTTCCTCTTAATAGGTGATGACCGAGATGGTCGTTATGGTCCAATGTCTAAATATAGAACATGAAGTATTAGTATAAAAAAACACAACAAAATGAAAAGAAATAGAAAGAGGCAATATTTCTTACCTAGGTCTCCCCATTGATCATCCTCAGGGAGCAGTAAGTCTAGATCACCCCTAAAGTCATTCCCTAAGTATGTGTAATTCTCAACCATGAGGAGATGGTCACGCATCCATATGAAGAATACATATCCGTAGGTGACTTTTGTTCCACCTCCATCATGTCGGGCCATAACCTCTACCCATATCAACATGCGAGGGTCATATGGCTCAATATCATTCAAGGGTACCTGTGGATGTAGCAGTAAAACTTTCTCAAGGAAGAAAGACACCATAATGGCACCATAGCCGAATTGTTTTAGTTCTTCTCATTGCAATTTTGTTAGTTAATCCTTTAGAATCACCAAGAGTCCCTCACTCCAGTTGAATATAGTTGGATCCATACACTCCAAGGCATAGAGCATGTGCGACCATGTGGTTTGATGGGAAGCCCGGATACCTGCCACCTTCTCAATAGTAAATATAACAATACTAAGAGGATGGTTCATCACATGTTTGATGGGTATTTCCCCACCTTGAGAGTGTGTACCAATGGTGCAATATTGATCTATGAGATAGTTTATTGCCATGTCTCCCCCTCTTATTCCAAAGAGTGACACAGGGATTCTTCGCATTGAGTGTCCGGTGAGAAAATATGTCTTACAAATCTAGAGTGAGAATATGAGTCCAAACTTGGAAATTTCGTTGTTATGGATCCCACATTTGGATCAAGTGCTCTGATAAACGAACATGAGCCCTCATTCCCGACATCCAGAAGAACTTTAACTACTAACACTCTCCCAAATCCAATATAATGTTGGGATTGTTTGTGGCTTGAGCATCATCTAGCTCATGTTCTCTCTCCTTCCAAATGACCATTTTTGTTTCAAGAAACCTCATAAGGTTTTTAAAACAATCATTAGAAACAATCCTCATCAAATAATTTTTCATTTTTGGCTTAAATCTATTGTTTTAAAATTTTTGGGGTCATCGATGCATGTCTCTAATATAAACAAGGTGTCGGTGCACTTTCCCTTTCAGATAGAGTGTGGCTGATTCTTTCCCCTTTTCAAGAGGTGATTCAACACACTTCCTGAAAGGGAGAAGAGAATCGCCTAGTTCGCGCTCTTAACCCCCAAGCTAATGGACAAAAAAACATCTAAAACTAGTCCAAACATAAAAATTCTACCATCAAATGAAAGAGGAAGGGTAGGGAATTTACCTGAATTCGACAGAATGTTGAACGATTGACCGGAGCTCCTGCAATATCCACATCAAAATCACATCTCAAAAGAACCTTTTCCACACAAAGATCTATGGAAAAAGACAAATGGTATAAATTATTTACTTTTTGGACCTTTTATTATCTTTTTCAGCAAAATCTAAAATTTTCTTTTAATTATTTAAAATATTGTATTTTGTTTTTACCACTTTATAAATGTTTTGAATCAAAATGGAGTTCTAATACATATTATTGGATATTTCAAGTTAATTTGAACGATTTTTGGCTATGGAGGAGTTTGTTTTTTTCTATTTCGTGCTCCTTTTCAAAATGAAAAAGATTTCGAGTGCCATTGATACCATAGTCATGCTCATTAAAAACTAAGAGAAAAGGTGTCGAGTATACTTTTATCACTTTTTCGGACTCATAAAATGGAAGAACAAAGGTGGGTGAGAAAAGAACGTAATGTAAAAATGTATATATGATAATTTAGATGATGTTTACATAATAAGTGCCTCGAGTAATTTATACCCTAAGTGGGGAAGGGAGGTGACTTTTCAAGTCACCTCTTAATTTGTATTAAATTAATTACTAAAATTATCCTAGATTAACCTAGTTTAGTGTTTTGACTTTAGCATTTATAACATTTCCTTCTCCTTTTAAAATGCTTTGTCTTCAAAGCAAGGTAATGATGGAGAATGCTGAACGAATTTCTATGTTTCCCATGATGCTTCTTCTTCTGGGAAATTCTTCCATTTAATGAGGTATTTCTTGATCATTCTAGCGTGTAATATTAATTCTTTGACATTGATGATAGCTTTTGGTTCTAAGATAACTTTCCCTTCCTCATTTAGAGCGGGAAGTGTTGTTTGAACTAATTTATGTTGACCCAACAACCTTTTCAGATTTGATACATGGAAGACATTGTGAATTCGACTTGTCTCTGGTAACTTTAGCTCGTATGCTACATTTCTAATCTTTCGTATAATTTGGTATGGAACATAGAACTTAAGTGTTAATTTTTTATCTCCTTGTTGTTTTAGTGATAATTGTTTGTATGGTTGAAGTATTATGAATGCTCAATATTCTATTTCAAACTCTCTCTCGGTTCTATGTTGGTTTGCTTGTTGTTTCATATGATTTTGTGCCATAGTTAAATTATCTTTGAATGTCTACATGATTCGTTGGTTGTCTTCCAGTTGATATTTTACGGCGAGTACTTTTGTGCCTCCTTGAATGATTTCCTTCCACATGGGTGGTTCATAGATAGATAATGCTTGAAATGGAGTCATCTTAGCCAATGTGTGATATGTAGCGTTGTACCACCATTCTACCAGGTGTAACCATTGTAACCATTTGTTCTGTTTGTATGGGACGAAATTACGGAGATAGGTTTCCAGACATTTGTTGACCACTTATGTTTTCCCATTTTCCCGTGGGTGATAAGATGAGATCATATTAAGAGTGATCCATGTTTGCTTGCAGAATTCCTTCCAAAAATTGCTTGTGAATTTGGCGTCTCTGTTGCTCACTATAATTTTTGGAAAACTATGTAACTTGTAAATATTTTTACAAAACACTTCAGCGATTTGGTTAGCAGAGTCAGATTTCTTTATGCCCATAAAATGTGCATATTTCTTTAACTAATATACTACCACAAAAGATTTTATCCTTACCATTTGATAAAGGTAACCCTTCAATACAATCCATAGAAATTTCCTCCCACTTTTGCTTAGGAATTTGCAGTGGGTGGAGTAGACCTGGAGTCATGACGTTTTCACTTTTACTCCTTTGACATGTGTCACACTTGGCCAAATATTTGTAAATGTCGTTATGCATTCCTTTCTAGTAGAATGATTGTATGGCATTGTAATATGTCTTGAAAAAACCTACATGTCCTGCGGCGGGTGAATCATGAGATTCTATCATTACCTTAGTTTTAAACCTTGATGCTAGGTTTAAATAGATCCTTCTTTTGTACCACAAGATGTCATTTCGCCACTCGAATTTTGGACCTCTATTCAGATCTTAAATTAAGCACAAGTGTTTGGGAGTCTTTAGCGTATTCTTTTCGTATTTCATCTCGCCACTCTAGAATAATGATTGAAATTGCATATGTCTGGAATTCATCCTTTCTAGATGAAGCATCGATGACTAGATTTTATTTCCCTCTTTTATGTAATATCTCCAAATCAAAGGTAGCGATTTTTTCTATCCACTTATGTTGTTCTGTTGACAATGATTTTTGCTGAAGGACATATTGAAGACTATATGGTCTATTCTTATCAGTATTTTTCTCCCTAGAAGGTACTGTCACCATTTTGTTAATTCATGTATAACGACTAGCATCTCTTTATCATAAGTGGACTCCAAACTTTCTCTCTTGTTGAGTTTTCTACTTTTGAATGTTATTGGGTGACCTTAATACATCAAAATTGCTCCTAGTGCGAAACCTGATCTGTCGCATTCGAATATAAAAGGTTTGGTTAATTATGGTGTGGCTAATACAGGTGTTGAAGACATCATGCATTTTAATGTTTCAAAACATTTTTCTACTTCACTATTCCATTGGAAGGAATTTTTCTTCAATAAATTTGTGAGAGGGGCGGTTTTATGGGCGTAATTCTTTACAAATATTTGGTAGTATCCCATTAGGACTAGAAATCCCCTCATCTTCAATATTTTATCATGTTTGGGTCATTCCATGATCACCTTGATTTTACTAGGATGAACTTTGACTCCTCCCTTCGATATCTTATGACCTAGGTAGTCCACTTCTTCTTTTCCAAAGGCGCACTTAGACATTTTTGCATAGCATCTGTTTTCTTCCAAAATGGTAAGAACTTGACTTAGGTGCCCCAACTGCTCCTTCCATGTTCTGCTATATATGACGATGTCATAAAAAAATACAAGTACGAATTTTCTTAAGAATGGCTGGAACAATGCATTCATTGCGGCTTGAAACATAGCTAGAGGGTTAGTCAATCCGAAGGGCATTAATTTGAACTCATAGTGGCCTTCATGAGTGCAAAATGTGGTTTTTGCTATGTCTTCCACTCTAACTTTGATTTGATAATAGCTAGATCGGAGATTCAATTTTGAGAAATACTTGGCCCCATGAATTTCATCCGGCATCTCATCGATGAATGGGATTGGAAATTTATTTTTGATAGTTATTTTGTTCAGTCCTCTGTGATCTATGCACAGTCTGAACGAAGCATCCTTCTTTCGTACTAACACTACTAGAGTTGCATACAAGATTGTTCTTTTTGAAATGATTCCACATTTCAGAAGATCCTAAGTTAACCTCTCAATTTTTGTTTTATGGTGATGTGGGTATCTGTATGGTTTGCTACGTCTGGCGGGTTTTGTCCCTGGTTATATTTCAATTATGTGTTCGATCTATCTTTTTGGTGGAAGCTCTATGGGTATCTCTTGAAACACCTTGTGATGTCTTTGGATCAGCTCTTGTATCTCTGGTTGTTTGTCCATATCTCCTTCACATGTTAGAAGCTCCATTTATTGAAATTGAAGTATGTACATTGGTGTGCCTTTCTGAAGTAGTTTTTCCATCTAATGTGATGTCACTAACTGTGTCAGAGGTGGTTGGAACCCGTATAATTTGTTTGTCTTCCCGAACAATTGGAATTCAATAAAATGTTCTTGGTGATTTGCAAAGTATGTTCCCAAGGTTTGCAATCATTGTAATCCTAATACCGCATCGACTCCTCCCAGTGTTACCTCAAAGAAATATGATTCTAAGTTATACTCTTGCATTTGTAACTTGACCTTGTGACATTTTCCCACATTGTAAATTCTCTTTCTATATGCTACCATAACCTTCATGTTAGGTACTGGAAAAATAAATAGGTGAAATACTTTAGCAAGGTTTTACATTAACGAAGTTATGGGTGCCTCCAACGTCGATGAGAACTGTGACGTTATTCTTTTTTATATGTCCTTTAATCTTCAATGTTTGCGGTTGGGAGATTATGGTAATAGCAGCTAATGAGATTTTTGGGGTGTCATCCTCGATTTCTATTTGGTATTCGTGTTGAATACTTGCAACATTTTCAATTGGTTCCTTGACTTCAAACTCTACTTCTTCTACTTCACAGGAATACAACTTCTTTTGTAAGCATCTGTGCTTAGGATCCCATTTGTCTCCACAGAACTTACATTTCCCTTCCTTTATTCTCTGGGCCTCTAAACTAGGCTTTGTTCCTTCCCTAGGTTGTGGCGGTGTATATCTTGGATTTCAAGTGTATGTTGATTGGAGGGGATTCTTTTTGGAGTCGTCTTTGTCAAAATTTGTATGAACATATTTCTTGAATTTGCTTTCAATAATCCTGGATTTATGTCGTGCGTCCTCCATGGTAGAGATGTTATGTAACTCTAGCTCATCACAGATGTGTTGTTTTAGACCATGTATGTAGGTATGTATTCATTGGTCATCGGTTAACTCTGGAACTTGAGTTGACAGCTCTTCCCACTCACATGTGTACTTATCGACACCATTTTTTTGTTATAACCTTGTGATTTTGGCAAAGAATTATTTTTCTTCAACGCCCTGGAATCTTTTGATTAGGTCATTCATGAAGCTAACCCAGTTGTGAGAACAGATTCTTGCAGTAGTCTTCCACCATAAGTACCAATTGTAAGCGTTTCCTTCTAGATGCATGGAGACATATTTAGTTTTCTCGCCTTTTAATGGATGTTGTAGATGTCTAGGTATTCCTTGGCTTTCTTAATCCACGCTATGCACTATCATTCGTCCCCATTGTATTTGGGTAAATTGAATTTCACTTGTATTTGGTGTCTTTGTGTATATGAGGCCGAGGACAACATGTTGAATAGAGGATCTGGCTGCTTCGGTGTTCTAGGAGAGTTTGGTTATGGGTCATTTGATATGGGAGTTTCAGGGGGAGTGGCGGGGAAATGGACGTCGATGGAGAGGGGAGCAGGCTGGAGGCTACGGTGGGCGGTGGAGTGGGAAGAGGGGTAGGCATGGATGGGGAGAGATAGCATAGAAGGAATGGAGGAGCAAGCATGTGGAGGAGTGCACAGGTGGAGGAGTGTGCAGGAGGGAAGGGCGTATGGGAATAGTGGGCAGTGGAACGTTGGATGTGACTGATATTTGGAGTGGAAGGTGGTGGTCTGGTTCCGAGAGCCGACAGGCTGTGATACCAATGAAAGAACAAAGGTGGGTGAAAAAAGAACGTAATGTAAAAATGTATATATGACAATGTAGATTATGTTTACATAATAAGTGCCCCGGGTAATTTATACCCTAAGTGGGGAAGGGAGGTGACTTTTCAAGACCTCTTAATTTTTATTAAATTAATTACTAAAATTATCCTAGATTAACCTAGTTTAGTGTTTTAGCTTTAGCATTTATAACCTAAAACTTATACAAAAAAGGAACCCTTGAAGTTGTCTTTAAGTTCTTTTCATACTCTCTAAATAGGAAAAGATTACCAAGAGAACTTGATTATTTCACGTTTGTAAAAGTATTTGAAGGGTGGTATATCTAGTGATAGTTTACCCCTTTTTCGTACCATTTGGACTAATTTATGAAAAATGTACTCTCTAGTTCATCATAACTATAAGAGTTCTCCTAGGTATCATTTTACACTTTTTCAGACATCGGGGACTAAATTTATGAAAAACACCACATTGGATTTTTCTGTAGTCCTTTGAGACTCTCTAAACATGAAACGACACCGATTTTACCTTCTTTGGACTCGTCAAAATCGAACAATGAAGGACTCTTTTTGGGACTGAACCCCTCCTTTCTTAGGTTCATAAAACATGTGAGATTGGACTCATCCTATGATGAGCTATATCGATCGTTTGTTACCCTTTTCTAGCTCGTTATAAAGAAAATAGGTACTCATACATCATGATGGAGAAATTAAGGGAATGGAAAAACAAAATCATGTGTATTAATGACAGCTTATAGTCACCCTTGAACATGGAACTTAGATAAATTTCATTCAAACAGTTGGGTAATCATTTTGTCCTCATGTCGATCCGCTTTAATGAGTCAATTTACTCCTTTGATTCATTCAAAGAATGCATCCTATTTTATTTCCATTATGTGTTAGTCTATGCCTCGTTGAGTCAATGCTTCCAAGTCACTTGTCATGCCATTCAATGTTTAAGGGGACTTTTTACCACAACCAACCTCTGCAGTTACCTTACTTTCCTTTGTGTCGGTCATCTCTAAGTTAGTCCCATAGTTGCTCCATAATCATAAATCTTCAAACAACTTTATTCCAGTTTTGTGTCTATGATGGGGGAAACATCATGGCCCTCCTTCAACGAGTCTATTCCCATCCACACCAACACATCATCTGAGAATTAGTCTTAGAAACCAGTTAGTACCTTGAATCCTGCATGTCTCAATGGAAGGTTTCCTCACTTTCGATGATAGGCTTCCATCATTTGCCTCTGATTGAAATATTTTGTCGATTGTTCAACTTCAACTCATTTATTCACATTCGCAGGATTGTACTAAGGTACCTTGGGAATCATTGACATCAATAGTGATTTCCCTCACACTTGTTAACGGTATACATTAATGACCGGTAATCAAGTGGTTTCTACCCTGTTAGACGTTAGGAAATCTATTCATATGGATAGAACTGTACTAGAGTTCCATCATTTCCATGACTGCAGGACTTTTTCTTAAAGATATGAACCCACACCCTTACAAAGGGATCTCATTCCAAACCTTAAAACAATAACTTGATCTCTACATTTACCAATAATTTAACTAGTCGTTACTCTAACATTTCCTTTATATCGCTTTCTTATCTCTACACAACAATCCTCTTGATTTTGAACATAGATAATGAATTCTTCTCAGGGATTTGACCATGCCCTGATCATGATTTTATTGTTGGGAAAATGCATTGTCAACAATGGAATTGGGGTATCCTTTAGCCTCATATTTAGAGTGTTTCTCAACACAGAGAAACACATATATACACCAATATAACACCACAAGTTCGCTTTACCTAAACTAGAAATACTTCCAATTTGATTTCAATGACATCAATTATTAATATGGTCTCTGCATCTAAACTATGCAGACTTAAGCATTTCCTTAAATCGTACATCCCCTTGTGATTTGATTCGGCATCGCATTATCACTATTAGTGATCACACTTAGATTGCCATTAAAACCATGACTTCAAATTAATACTAGGTTCTGTTTCTTTGAAGGATTCATACACAGTTGTTCCATTGCTTCAATATTAGATCCATTTGATCAATCGTCCCTCTATTTGATTCTCACTTAGTCAAGCAAAATTTGACCATTATTCCAAAACCATTTAACCCTTCTACAGGAAATTCCCACAGCTATTTCTACTGGGATCACAGTTCTTCACAAACCCATTAAACGAACTATACACATGAATATTTGTGTTTGTTTTCACACCCAATCTAATTAATAACACATAGATTAAATCATAGAGACAAAAAATCAATTACAGATTGAAATGCACATCGACAATGCATTCAATCATAAGTATTTACTTAAAATCAGTGGCCTGATCACCCAAGATGGACATACTTTCCTGGCCTCTTTCTCATATCTCACCCACACTCTACCACTATATCCCATTTCCAGTAGGCTTACAAATTATATATGCATGGAATTTTTTCTTCCAGCTCATTAAAATAAACTACTACACATATGCATTTAATTGCTACAATTTATGTAACCAATTCCTAAAATGGAACTCAATCCTAGCTTCTTAGTGACTCATCACCCATCTTGATCCTTCTAGATCTATGACTCATTTTCTCTAAAAACGCATTTATTACTATAGAAAATAGAATTATTTACATCTAGGAATTTGGATTCCTCATCAAATGTCTAGACCCCCTCTTCAAGTTTTGTTTTCCAAAATCTTGATGGTTTGGAAGTTGGAATGCTCCTTCATCACTAATACTTCAATGTTGTTTTGAAAACTACTGGACTATTGGATTGTCTTCCTTCACTGCTTGTTGGATACTATATTTTTTCACTATTGGGATATAAATGAGGTAAATGGGGGTGTTTTTGTTTGTTTAAAATGATGTTAGGGATTTTGGAGGGGGACTCACACCCCCTATTATTATTGGTTTCCGGTCATCTTAGGAAACATCAAACCTTCAGGCCCCATGGATAGTTGTCCTAAAGTCCCCATTTAAGGGGTAGGACGTCTCCAATGCATGCCACATATTGTAATGCACCCTCTTGCATTACCATGCTCTGATACCAAACTGTAATGCACACTCACATTACACAACTACCCAGATACAAATATGTAGCTAAACACAAACCTAGAGTGCTACAAAGGCTCCATAAACAATCTTAAAATACTAAAATTATAAATTGGAAATAATAAAATAATTTAACAATGAAACCATAAAAACTCACTACTGTGAAAGCGTAGTAAATTATAGGCTAAAAATATTTATTACAGATTGATTTTAAGTAAGAAGTCATTAAATAACATTAAACAACAATCCTGACGGTTTATTCCACCTTTTCGATGTAATACTTCCTATTCCAATATTATCATGTCGATCCCAACATTTCCAACATCGGCAATTGGGATTCGACATTGTATGAACATAAATAACAATGACCCTTTCAACTTGCTGATCTTGACATCGACACATCAGAGGTAGGTAGTCGACATTTGTTAAATAACAATAACAATGATCCTCCTGAATTACCAATCCCAATGTCGGCACGTTAGAAGTCAGAAGTCTAAACACCTCAAGGGATAAATAAAAAACCAACACTATGACGCCAACATTCCAACATTGGAACACTATGAAGTCAGCATTGGAATCCCATTTTTTACATTTAAAAACATAACATTTAATATGCCAATTCCGATGTCGGAATGTCAACATTCTGGTTTCAAGGATAAACACTTAGCCATTTTAAGAAAAGGATTAAGGCATGAAATAGATAAAAAAAAATAGAGGTCATTTGCCATGTCTTGGCACTGAAATTTTTCCATTTAAGCACTTGCCAAGTTCAATGACTAACACACAAACATATTGAAAATGGGTAAAACGACTAAAGAAAAACTTGCCACTCGTTATACAACCCAAAACCATGCCTTCAATAGAATAAACTCGACAAGATTAATATATTAAAAACAAATAAGTTACACGGTTAACTGGTGCAATCAAGGACAATCTACAAGTTGTATTAAACATGAAAGAGTTCCATAATAGGTTTTACAACCTTCTTCAATCACTAAAAATTCACAATTTTTAGCTAAGGAACTTTCTCCTTTAACCTGCACTCTCTTGAATGGAAACATTCAAGCCTAACAAGATTCCTGTAAAAATTTTCTTTATTACATTCAACCAACAATCAAGACTCATACAAATCAAGAGATTGATTATTAGGCATGAAAACTAAACCATGTAATTTTAGAAAAAACTTTCATTCTTAGATCTCAATCACATTAAGGATGAAAAACAGAGTTATTATTAAATCTTAATCCCTAAAACATTAATAAAATAAGTAATTGATGCATTAAGGAACAATTTACAAGACTTTGTATCATCCAAGAAACAATCCCCCATTATAGGTTAAACAACCTTCTGCAAGACTAAGTATGTAGATGTAATAACTAATGAATAACTCCCTTTACTGTACAGTACCCTTAGTGAAGATAATATTTCCCATCTAGACAGTCTGTAAAAGTTTCCCCTTAACATTTCTATCATGAAATGGCCATAAAACTGAAATGCAGTCTATTCAGAGACATAATACATTCATCCATACAAATAATACTAGAAACCAACAATGTAAAGGTTTAATATGATAAACATTTATCAATTTTCATACTAACATACTATTGCAATTCATTAGTCAAGAACCATTAAACATCCTTTGGAATATCATTGACTTAATTGTTAATTACCAATTAAGGATTATAACCATTCAATTCAATATATTGTTGTCAAACACAAAGAAACCAATCATATTATCAATTCTATTCATAACATTCAGTTTGTTCAACAACTAATCGTTTTAATTAACATGCATTAAAAAACTACATCATACACATTATATTTCTTCAAATAACAAATTATATAATCAATGCATAATTAAAATAGCTTCAAGCACTTATCTGAATTCAAACTATTTGGAAACCAGCTTCGTGGCATCCATGCTCCACCCAACCGTAGGTAATTCTGCTCATAAATCTCTCAGCAAAACACCACCCCCGAGTTGAGACTCATGCATTCACCACTAGACATCTCACCAGTCCCATGTTTCTTAGGATTTCTCACTTGACAGTTAGGGTAATTGGATTACTACCAATTCCATGTTAAACAATATAATTCATTCCTTTAGCTTCATTTTACTAGCATAAAAATGATAACCGTCATTGTCCTCTGTGCTAAAAAATCCACTAATTTAATTTCATGCACTATTTTCCATCTCACTGGAGCAACCATAGGAAAACAAGGATACGAATTCAAAAACATAATGGATTGCAGGTTTGGGTTTGGGCACCAAGGTTTCCCACAAACCCAACCACCACTTCATATTAGTCAAAATAGAATCTTCGCTTAGGTTCAAGACATGGTTTTAGTCCAACCAATGACTTTGAAATTGAAATTCAATTGGGTTTCATCAAGGCCTCACTTCTCTGGATTTAGTTGCACTACATACAAAATTTCTCTTTATGTATTGCATTCTACATCAACGCCATTATGCATTCTCCCATCTACATTTTGTGTCCCAGATACTTCCTTCTCTCTCCAATTCGGGCCTCCTTCCCCAATCCCAATTCCCCCTTTTTGCATGAGACTCACTCCATGCAGTACGTTTCAACATTTCACTAATTTCCCACGTAAATCACCTTAAGTTTGGTTTAAGGTTAATTAAGGAGATATTGGTTTACCAAAAGTCATAAGGTCTTCTTTTATGTCAATAGTTTTAAAACAAGGTTATAATATAGTCTCTCCTAGGCCATCTACAACCCCTCCCTCATTGTCTTTGGTGAATACACGAGTCCTTGATCTTTCAACTTTTTGACTCAACCATAGCCAGTTGTATATATAATATTAATATTTATAAATCTACAATGAGTTCATCCACATGGGAACTCATAGTCATTTACATAAGTACATTTATCAAACCAAGGGTTTAGTATAGGGGTGTTACACTCCCCCCCTAAAATCTACACTGTCATCAATGTTTTTAATGTCCAAAATTTATGAATAAAACTTTCAAAATTATTTACATAATAGAATCTTCAAAATAAATGGGGATACTATTCCCACATCTTACCTTCCAGTTCCTGAGTTGCTTCTTTAGGAATGTACTGTGTCCATTAGACCTTTACCTTTCCTATGGCCCTGTTCCTGAGAGTCTTGCTCCTTCTGTCTAATAAGAAGATTGTATGTACTTGGATTTCCCCTTCAACTTCCACCTATATCACAGACCAATTAATTATATGATTAGGATAATAAACATACTTTAAAAAAAATGAAACATATAAAACATTGTGTATTCTAACCATAGGAGGTAGATCTAGTTCATAGGCCACTAAGACAATTCTCCTCAGGACCTTAAATGGTCCAAAAAATATAGCATCCAACTTCTTTCAATTACCTAACGCAATGAACTTTTTTTGCCTTTAACCTTCAAGAATACTTTGTCCCCAATTTCAAATTCTCTTTGCATTTTATCTTTGTCTGCATAGCTCTTTTGTTAATCTTGAGAAATCTTCAAATCTTGTTTGATCTTGGTTACTTGTTGTTCCATTTCTTGAAGCATTTATGGACCCACAATCATTCTATCCACAGGATTGTCCCAATTCACATGAACACTACACCTTCTTCCATAAAGTGCTTCAAATGGAATCATCTTCAATGATTCATGGTAACCTTTGTTATAGGCAAAATACAATAAGTATAAGAAGTCTTCCCATTTAATGGGCTTGTCCATTACATACATTCAGAGCATGTCCTCAATGATTTGTTGTACTGACTCAATATGTCCATTTTTATATGGATGATAAGATGTAATGAAATTAAGTTTAGTTCCAACTTCTCTGAATAAACCCTTCCAAAATTTGAAGTGAACTTTGAATCGTAATTAGAAACTATTGCCTTTGGATTTCCATGCAACCTAGAAATTTCCTTCATGTAGATCTCTACAATCTTAGCTGGTTTAAATGTTGACTGAACATGTATAAATTGATATGAATTTTTCAACTTGTCAACCACCACCATAATATAGTCATGTTTCTTTAGAGTCATTGGCAACTTTGTAATGAAAATAATGGTCACTACATACCACTTCCATTATGTTACAGTCAATGGATGGAGTATACTAACATGATGTTTGTGTTATGCTTTTACTCTTTGACACTCCAAACACTAAGCAAAATACATGGAAAATTCCTTCTTCATGCATGGCTAATGGTAATCTTTCTTAATTGTTTCTAATGTATTTTGATAACTAGGGTCACTATGAGTTCCCTGCATAAGGTACATTATACATTTCTTGCAATATTATTTTCTTCAAGTTGTTATCAACGGGAATATAAATTTTTCTATTGAATTGAAGTATTCAATCTTCAACCAACGCAGGCTTGGAAAATTTTAAGGGCATGTTTCCTGCCTGCAACACTGCCACCACTTGAAAATAATATTCATATTCTTTTAATGCCTCCTGTAACTTGATTTTTAAAACAGATCTCCAATTGTTGATAGCTGAAACTTGCATTAGCTGATATCTTATGCTAAGTGTATCAACTAATATGTTCTCTTTTTCTTTTATATACATGATTCGAAAGTTAAATTCGCTCAGGAATTCAATCCACCTGGATTGTATGGACTTCAAATGAGGCTGATCAAACAAATATTTTAGGCTGTGATGATCAGTCTTTAATTCAAACCTATTTCCCATGAGATAATGCCTCCACATCTGGAGTGCATCAGCTATGGAAACTAACTCCAATTCATGAGTAGCATAGTTCTTTTCATTCTCCTTCATCTTCCGTGATTCATAAAAAATCACATGCCCATATTGCATCAAAACTCCACCAAGTATCGCTTGAGATGCATTAGTGCATACCACATACTCCTTGTCTGGATCTGGAATTTTTAGTACTAGAGCACAAGTAAGTAACTATTTCAAGTGTCTAAAACTATCTTCACACTTATGGTTCCAGATGAACTTCATGCCCTTATTTTTTAATGATGTGATTGGATTTTCAATCCGAGAGAAAGATTCTATGAACCTTCTATAATAACTTTATTATCCATAAACGATCTAAGTTCTGACACATTTTTGGGAGTAGGTCATTCGTGAATAGGTTTTATCTTACCAGGGTCCATTGCTACACCCTCTTCAAAGATGATGTGACCCAAATACAATATTTTCTTCTGATAGAATGAACATTTGCTAAGCTTAGCATATATCTTATTCTCTCTCAAGATTTGGAGAATAAGCCTAAGATTCTCTTCATGTTCCTCTTCTGTATTGGAATAAATCAATATATCATCCAAAAATATTATAATGAACTAGTCCAAGAATTCTTTAAACATACAATTCATTAGGCACATGAATGTTGTTAGAGAGTTTGTCAACTCGAAAGGTACTACTATATATTCATAGTTCCCATACATAGTCCTGAAGGAAGTCTTAATGATGTCTTCATCTTTGATGCATACATGGTGATATCCAGATCTTGAATAAATCTTGGAAAATACTCTTTCCTCTCTCAATTGATATTAGAGGTAATTGATCCTCGATAGTGGATACTTGTTCTTGATTATGGCCTTATTCATTTTCCTGTAATCCACACACAATCTCAACGTGCCATATTTCTTACTTACAAATAATGTTGGGGATCCCCAGGGTGAAACACTAGGGAATATATAACCCTTATTCAACAAATATTCCAATTGCATTTGCAATTCCTTTAATTATGGGGTGATCATTGTGTAAGAAGATTTTGGTGTTGGCACAACTCCCAGCACCAAATCGATTGTAAAATTGATGTCATGTTTGGTGGAAACCATGGTACATCTTGGAACACATGCACAAATTCAAATAACACCTAAATTTATTTAGTGCGTGAATCCATATCGGCTGGTACCTCCTCAACATGGATCACATACAAATGGAATCCCTTTCTTAGATACATATTCATCTGCATGGAAACAATTTGTCTTCCTGAAATTGGGCTAGGAATTTATTTAATTTTAATGTCATTACCATCCCCATCCAGGAAAGTAAGTATTTCATTACGACAATCAAGAATCACATGTTGTGATTCCAACCAATTGATTCCAATCAAAATTGCATACGATCCTAGAGGAATCACATCCAAATTGGACTTGGGATGTAACCCATTCATTATAAAACAACAGTCTTCAACCACTGAAGTAATATTTCTTCTTGAAATTATTGCAGCTAATTGCACTAGTCTGTGCTTAAGAAATTTACTGCTCACTAACTTACATCTTTCCACCAAATTAGTATTTACATAAATGTAAGAAGCTACATAATCAATCATAATTGAAATTGGAAAATTATTTATTTTACCTTTGATTTTAATCATTGAAGACTAATGGTATACTTGGAGATTATCCAAATCTACATAAATATGAGGAATGCTTCGAGAAAAATCTCCCAATGTAGATGATTATTTCACATTATACATTCTAGCATCTTTCTCTTCCTCTCAGGACAACTACCGAGGTAGTATTTTCACTCAAAATTAGGGGCGTCCGAAGGGAGTTTGGTAGGCATGGGAGGCCACAACGGGCCATGATGGATGGGTTCATTCGTTAATCGTACCAAATCAGGCATGTTGAGACTAGCCATGAATGGCATACTAGGACCTGGACTAGTTCTAGGAGGGCCAACAATGGTGTTGGGGTTGGTGGGTATGTAGGTATCGAGGGAAAATGGGGGTTGGTAGGGATGATTTTCGATAGTAGGAATAGCCACTGGAATGGTGTGAATAGTCATAATAGTGGTAGAAGGGATAGTTCCCCTATGCATAAATGTAGGAATGGTGTGAACCATGGTGGATGGAGTGGGGCCACCACTAGTGAATAGAGAACCAGTAGCAGTGTGCGCAGTGGCGAGGGGACCATTAGGATCAAGGCCTATAGGGACAAAAAAAGTGATATCCAGTATGACAGGTGGAGCATTCACAATGCCACTACCAACAATCCCCACCTGGGAGGGGTTGGGAGGTGCACCAACCATGGGGCTAGATGAGGCAGTGAACAAGGTAGGTTCAGATTGATAGGAATTTGAATTTGACTCAGATGTAGTGTATGTCTTTGAAGGTGGTGAATGACGTTGAATATGGATCCGACGATGACGGTTCAAGGAACTAAATTGAGGGGTGCGCCCCTAAGTCTTTGGGATTAGCATGGTGGAGCAATGGTGTTGTGATGGTTTGGTATATGATGAATGAAGGCTTAAGGGTGTCAAACGCAAACTCAAAAATCCAACTACAACCGTGTGTGTAGAAGGAGAAATTATAAATGGTGGCACATAGGTCAAAGAGAAACCTCTAAAACCGAACTACAACATCGTGTCACAACAGGCGAGTCTACAAAAAAGTGGCCAGAAAGTCAACAAGAAGCACTACCTATGAAGAAAATGATGCACTAACCTATGGGGTTAAGTGCAAGAAAGCTCCTAGCTACAAGATGGAATCCCCTCATAAATAACATCCTTTGTTGGGTGGTGAAATCCATAGTCAAATAATACGAAATGGAAGAACCAAAGGCTAAGAGAATCCCACTACCGAAAGGGACCTTGGGTAAATGAGCCCTAAAAGACTAGCAATTAGGCTACCTCGTTCATGACACGTTCGGGATGTCTTCCTAGCACTTCATCCCTTTGGTCCTCGACACCCAATATGGTCCTAGACATGCACAAGGAGGAATATGAAGAGTTAGCCTTTGGTATATAATGGATTATGGTATTCCACCATGACATCCAAAACCCCTTTGTTGTGGCTTACCCCTACAGAGCAGGAGGCCCCCCGATAAACTAATTGTGACCATGCCAACAAATACTAGAGTATTTTGGTTCCCTAGATGACAACAACTATGTATCAGATGTTGGTGACAAATGGGTGTTATTTGGATGCCTATCCCAGTGTCCTAACCTAATACAATATTTTTTTGGTCCTCAAATGAGGTTACAATGTTGGTTGAGTTAAGATAAATTTTAGGCTCAGCTTGGGGTCATGAACCAAGTGTTTATTTTAAGTTGTGAGATGTGTGCATAAGTGGTGTGTGATCTCTAAACCTAACTCTCTAATGATAGAGACACATATGCTAAAAAATAAAGAACAGTACTGAAAGTAAATGCTTTTTAACACATACAAACTAATTTTTCCAAATAAAAGAATATATGCAAGTGCACAAGCAAACAAGGAACTCTTATACGGTGTAGGAAACACACAGGGGGTCTCAACTACTAAACTCGACTCATATGGGCTCACATACAAGCAAACAGGGACTGCAAAACACACAAAGGGGTTGTAGGAAATCAGATTTGGGAAAATACAGTCAATACAGGGGCATATCACAGACAGGGGGTCTAGAATGGATCTCAAAAACCTCAAACAACTGGAAAAACTATAGATCACACCTATCGGGGAAAAGGTGTTGTCAGGGTCACACAAAACTGTAAAACAACTGCGATCGATATGAAAAATCAACAGAAAAACACATGTCTCACTTAACAAGGGTTTTCACATGAGAAATCGCACTAAACCGGATAAAAAAGCGACCGAGGTCGCTCTGGGTTCCTAGACAAGCACGATCTTGAATTTGGGTCTAAGTCACATGTCACATACCCCAATTTTGTAAAATAATGTTAATTACTTTAATTTGATTTCCTAGGACATTATGTTAAATTTAATGCTAAGTAGGAACTGATGACTCAGCAGAGTCAAAAGAAGCGGAATATANATAAAAAGTGGAGACAACAGCATGGGAGAGCTGTTAATAAGAGGTTACTGGTCAAACTGGTGGAAGGAACTAGGTGGAGGGCAAAAGACAAGTGGCAGTACCCTCAAACACTTCCTAGGTTGCAGGTGGCAACTTCCCTATAATTGGGGTCATGATACCCCAAAAGAAAGTGGGATCAGAGTAGGTGGCTCAATAAATGACAACTAACCCAAAAAGACCTAGGCAATCTTTTAAAAAGTACCCAATGAATAGAGCTGAGGATGCTCAGATATTTTCCAGGAGAAGAATCATTCAGGAGGAATGCTCTTCAAGGAAGTCATTGAGGGAAAAGGGAAAACTGTAAGGAAAGTGTTTGAGGGATAATCTGCAGTAACTTGGTCTGATACAGCTTGTTAACTGAGAGAACTTACTAATAAGTTCAGGGTTTGTATTGATTCTGAAGACTGGTACTTGATTATTTTTGCACCTAGTTCTAGCCAGGGAGACCAGAGCAAGCTCGGGGGTCCTGAGGAGTCGCTGTTTGAGTGCTCTCCAGGAGTTGGTAGGGAGGAACGGCCTCCCATTGCTGTTGTTGTCCCAGCTCAAGAACAGGTTCTGTCATATAATAGTCTTTGTTTTAAATAACTGCGTATGATTGAATGTTATGTTTGTAGCTTATGATGTAAAATTTAGATAGTTTAGTAATGGAGTTGTTTTTTAGTTTGTTTAGTATTAGAATATTTTGATGAAAAACAAAACCCCTCCTGTGTTTTTCCTCATTTGGAGTGACCAGATCGTACTCCAGCACAGGGGTAAATTTATAAGTAAAGATAGTAAGATGAAATAGCAGAATAGAATGTTAATGGAATTATAGAGTATTTTCTTTGTGTTATTATCAAAAGAAATGTTTTTGTTTCAGGAGTAGTAATAACATGTACTGAAAAATGTCAGTCTATTAGAATCAGAAAAAGTAGCTATATTATTTACTGACAGTAGCATGAATGAGTAGATAAAACAGTTTTACTTTATATACAGTAGTTACCTTCAGTAATCTCATTTCCTAATTAAATTTAAAAGAAAAGTATAATAGTTAACTAGAATAGGTCAAGTTAAAAATGCAGTACGGTTTACTCTTTTCAGTTTTAACTACTGGTTATATAATAAACAAAATTGAAAGAAAGATTAGCTAGAATATTGATTTGTTTCTACAGATGAATTATTTGATTTCAGAAATTGTTTATATATAGTGATGTAAGTATATCCTTTCATTTTTTGTTCTATCTATCTATGCATAAACAGAAATCTATATTACCAACTTATATTCTTTTAAGATGTCCATAAATGTTGAACATAGTTCTTATTCTTTCATTTGAACTTCTAAACATTAACCTTATAACATAAACAAATAATATAGGATACATAGTATACCTATATAGATTATTCCTATATAAAGTATTCTGTACAGTAAGTACAAGAATACATTAGCAGAATACTATTTAATTCTAGGGTTAAGTAAACAAAGAAAAAGCTAATAAATATATATATAATCATCAGAACAGTTTTATTAAGTAAACAAGTCATGTTTTTATTATATTTTAGTAAACAGTAACAAGATATAAATTTCCGTACTCGAAAGCTGTATTTATCAGATACATAAGAACTTCAGTAAAACATAAGCCATTGTATACCAACGAATAACAAATATATAACAATATTTACTCTTCCTTAAAATAGGATAAAGTAATATAATAGTAATGCACAGAAAACCCTAACAGTTAAATTTAAAATATTAGGGGTAAGAATCAAGTACAATAGCGTACAGGAATTATCCCACAGAGTGACAGAATGCTCGACCTATCGAGCTTAATCAAATATTATACAGCCTAGCTAATAACCTCATATTTTACAGAGGTAATTTTTATAAATCAAAGATAATTACAACTTATTGTAAATACTTTCTTACGGTCGAGCTTAAAATTATAACATAAGTAAAATAAGCAAATTTCAGTTCTGTACTATAAACACAAGATATTTAAAAAAGACTGTATTAACAAATTATATTACGAAGTTAGGGTGAAAACCCTGTAAATACCAAAATGCTAACAGAAGTATAAAATCAAGGGTTTTAAGCCCTGTATCCAAAGTATCTCTCGGCCTCATCACTTGCACAGTAAAGATAAAGAAGAAGTCTAGAAACTTCCCAAAGCCCACGGCTCTTCAAGTTTTTAAACAAAAAATTTTTACATATACAGTCACGGCCGGAGCCGGAGCACCCCCGCACAACGTAAGGGTATCATCAACCACAAAGATAATAACAAACTAAGTAACAGGTAACCGAAACGCCAAGGGTTGCAGAGCTCGACTATGTACCCACAAATATCCCAAAGGGACCAAACAAGGAGGAACAACCATGGTCAAACCAGGCTTACCCGTGAATCCAGTATTGCTGTCGCAACCTCGTACGAACTAAATGGGGAGGAGGGCCGAGACTTGTAATCAACAAAGAAAATATTAATGCCAGGACTTATATGCGAGATAAAATTTTTTATTATTTAAAACAACCAGTAAAATGGAGGAAGGACTTACAGCCTTCCTACATGATCTTTTTATGGAGGCGCGACCACCAGCAACAGTAAAACAACCACCAATGCAAGAAGGAAGCCCTTCTGCAGGAAGGGAGAAGAAGATTTACAATACAGCAAACATCCAATCGCTATCCAGAAGGACCAGACCACGGCTCTCACTGAGGAAGAATATGTTTTCAGTCAAGGGTTCGGGTTCGACCTAGTAAAACAGAGAAAACCCTGAGGGAAGAACAGAAACACTTGGGACGACACTGCTTAAACGTGCTATTGAACGAGCCCACAAGAAGATAACGAGCTGGAGGATACCATTGCAGAGGAGCAGCGCAACAAGGGTGCACCAGCACCGTCGCAGAGCGACAGGAACCCGAAAGCGAAGGAGGGAATGGCGAGCGAGGGTTGACTGCTACCCTTATAACTATGCAATGCATGGCCATGGTAATGCCACGTTACCAACAATTAATTTACATGTGGTGGGTGGATTCGTATAGTTCGGAGAACGTTCCACCAAGAAATGATTTCAATCATTTGATACATCAAAGGTTACACTTAGCCTTGCTGCAAAGTCAGCTTATCATTTCTACGTTGCATACAAGAAAATAAATATTATTACTATAAACACTTAAACCTTGCAATCATTAAGGTCATGGGGACAATCACGATCAATGCTTTGTAAATTATGGTATTCATATAACTTTAACAAGATTAAACCTACGATCTTATGGCATGGTTATGATTACAACCCTTCTCGCTAGGTAAATAATATTCACCCTGGCTTGTAAATGTATGAAAAGAGGCAATCCCTTATAAAGTTTATAGAACCATAAAATAAAGATTAAGTTATAATTTGATCGTGAACATGGTTGATTCTTAGGCCTCTTATTTCACACCTTATACTTTTTCTTATACTTTATGAAATATTAAGTTCAATCAACGTAAAAGTATACTTTGAAAGATTATAAAGGAGGTTTATATAGTAAATATTATGACAATGGCCCTATTGTTAATAATAACCTCAATGGCCTTATCTGTATTTATTAAAATAGTAACGTTTGGTAAAAAGATACAAAAGAGAGTAGTAACTACTAAGTGGTGAAAGCTTTTGCTTAAGGTAAATATCCTTTAACCATAATTTATGACTTGGCAAAGTTAAGCCACAATTCTCTTATAAAAAAGTTTCACCATAATAAAATAGTTAGGCTATATAACTATTATGTCATGCATTCTTTTAAGAATTATAGTCCCTTAAGGACATGCCCCTTCTATTTATATAAAGGGGATAGGATAAAAACTGTTTCATTGAGATATCTATCTTACTAAAGTAAGCTCCAGTTATGGTTGAAAACAATTGTTGCGTGAATAAAACAAAACTCTATGCATCAACATTAGTATAGTTTTCTCAAAAAGCAGCTTGTAATAAAGTTGTAAACTCTTTTAAACTTCAAGGTTTGAAAATGGAAACAGGAATACTTAAACCCTTTATCATTTTTACATTACTGTGTAAACGTAATTGTACACATTTGAAATTATACCATAGATTTTATAACTTTGCTACTCTTACTCTGTTGTAAAGAGTTAGTAAGGCATTTCTACACTTGAGGACTATGATAGATATGAAATAGGTCAGTAATCATTAAGAACCATAAATTTACTTCTACTAGAAAGAAGGACAGTTAATGAAATTACCTCAACAAGCGTTGGAAATTGTTAAGCATTTATTTTCTTACCGAGCTTCTATATTTTGCGACGAACTTGCATTTAAATACTTTAGAATTTCGACAAGCAGCATCCAAACTTCTTACATGTAGTCCGTAAGCACATGAAAACTTTCTGCATTAGCTCGAAAGCTAAGTAAGCCCAGTTTTGCATGACAGTTCCACCTTGTAGTCGCATTAAGAAAACAAGTCAGTAAACTGAAAAGAACTGTTCTGTAAGATAAACATAACCAAATAGATAATTTAGATAATTAATTTGGTAACGTATAACTAATTTAATAATTAGTTTGTTGTAATTACGAAAAATTGTATGCATTTAAAAATTTTAAACTTTTCAGAAAATTTGGGGTTTTGACATGTGGTATCAGAGCATGGTTCAAACACTAGGCCTTGATGTAGCCCAACTAGCTTTCCATAGAACAGTAAAGTAAAATAATATACTAACAAATATTCGGTTTTATGTAAAGAACATAATTTTTTTTTTCTCTGAAGTTTAACAGGTAGGCATGGAGACGCTGGGAGAGTATGCTCAGGAGGAGTCTCCAGACACAGAAACAAGACAATTGCCCAGAGAACCTATGCTAGAAGAAGTGACTCCCAACTCTTCAGAGCTGTTGCAGACCGTGAAAGATTTGAAGACTGAAATGGAGTCAGTCAAGAGGAAGAATGAGAGGATTTTGAAAGCTCAGGAAGAGTTGAACCAAATTTTAATGGAAAAATTCCAAACTGAAGGAAGAAACAGAAGATTAGAATCTGAGGATGCTAGTCATCAAAGAAGATCTAAAAAGATGAAGTTGGAAAAAACTGAAAGCAGTTCATCATCTGAAGGGTTCGGTGAACGACAAAGCTACCACACTACTAGTGACAGTAGTGAGGTTGAGTTGTATGACAGAAAGAAGAAGTACAGACCATATGAGGAGATTTCAGGGGAGTTTAAAAAGATAAAGCCCCCAACTTTTAATGGAGAGACCGAAAAAGGGGAAGAAGCAGAGTCTTGGTTATCCGGGATGAGGAATTATTTCCATATATACAATTATTCTAATCAGCTGAAGGCAAAGATGGCAATATATAATATCTCCAGAAAAGCATACATATGGTGGCAAGATCTGAAGAGAGTCAAGGGTATCAGGGAAAAAGAAGTTAATTGGAGTACCTTTAAAAGGTACTTCAAGAAGAAATTTTTGTCTGAACAATATTACGAAGAAAGAGCTAAAACTTTTTACGAATTGAAGTTAGGTTCGATGACTATGAAGGATTTGAACAGTAAATTCTTAAGCTTGCTGAGGTATGTACCTTACTTAGTAGACAAGAAACCTAAAGTGCAGCGATTTCTCAGCTGTCTACCATACCACATCAAGGACATAATTGAGTATGATAACCCGAAGACTCTGGAGGAAGCCATGCGGAAGGCTAATTTCTGTTTTGAATAGAACAAGAAGAAAGAAGGCTTAGCCAACTGGAAGGCTAAGAAAAACAACAATCAGACTGAGTTTAAGAAGAAAGAATTTGTATCCCAAAGGAATTTCAAGAATAATAAGAATAAAAATTATTCTAACAATAAGAATTTCCAGGGAAATAGAAATGGTACTTCCAATAACTCGAATAACTTTAACAACAAGGAAGCTGCAAATAACCATGGGAATTTCACTAAGAGTTTTGAACGAAAGGAGCCTGTTAAGTGCTGGGAATGTAATGGCCCGCACTATGCCTCGGTTTGCCCAAATCGAAAAAATTCAGTCAGCAATATTCATACTGTGCAGGAGGAAATGACCGTTGGAGAACTAGCGAGGACTATGCCCATAATAAATGCAGCTTTGGAGAACCGCCAAGCTGACTATCAGACTTCCATGATGGAAGTGGAAGGTATGATTAACCAAACTCCTGTAACCATTTTAATTGATCCAGGAGCTAGTCTTAGTTACATTGCACCTCAGATAGTGGAAAAATGTAAGCTGTCTGTCGATAAGTTTGATAATTCCTGGTTAGTTCAATTAGCCACTGGGGAAAAAATAAAAGTAACCTATTATGTGAAAGAATGTGCTTTACTTATGGATAGATTTGAAACTACAGTTAAGCTTAATGTTTTGCCACTTGGCTCATATGATTTACTGATTAGCATGGATTGGTTAGAGCAGCATAAGGTAGTTTTAAATTATTACGATAAAACTTTCACGTGCTTAAATAGTAATGAACAACCAGTAAAGGTTAAAGGTATTCCTAGAAAGACTATAATCAGACAGATTACTGCTTTACAGCTTAAAAGAGCTGTCAGAAAAGGATGTAAAGCCTATGTTGTAACTATTACAGATGAGGCAAGTAAATCTAAAATGGATAAGTTAAAAATAGAATATATCCCTATTTTAAAAGAATATACTGACGTATTCCCAGAAGAAATTCCAGGATTACCTCCAAGGAGGGAGTTGGATTTCACTATTGAGCTGGTACCGGGTGCGGTACCTAGCTCGAAAGCCCCGTATCGAATGAATATTTTAGAACTTAATGAGTTAAAAACACAACTAAAGGAGTTAATAGATAAGAAGTACATTCGACCAAGTGTGTCTCCTTGGGGAGCACCGGTCATCTTTGTTAAAAAGAAAGACGGAACTATGCGACTATGCATAGATTACCGTCAGCTAAACAAGATGACTATTAAAAACAGATATCCGTTGCCCCGCATAGATGATCTGTTTGATCAGCTACATGGAGCCACGGTGTTCTCAAAGATAGACTTGAGGTCAGGATATCATCAGGTAAGAATTAAGGATGAAGATATCTTCAAGACAGCTTTTAGAATAAGGTATGGACACTACAAGTTTGTCGTAATGCCATTTGGGCTTACCAACGTCCCAACTGTCTTTATGTGCTTAATGAATAATATAATGCATAAATACTTATATAAATTTGTTGTCGTATTTATCGACGACATCTTAATTTACTCTAAAATGGAAGAAGAACATAAAGAACACTTAAAGATAGTTTTACAAGAGTTGCGAGAACAACAGCTCTTCGCGAAATTTAGCAAGTGTGACTTCTTTAAGGATGAAATCCAGTACTTAGGTCACGTAGTGACTAAGGAAGGAATTTGAGTCGATCCTTAAAAGATTCGGGCAATCGAAGATTGGCCGGTCCCTAAAGATGTAACGGATGTGAGGTCGTTCATGGGGATTACCAGTTATTACCGGAGATTCATTGAAGGCTTTTCAAAAATAGCAAATCCGATCACTTCCTTACAAAAGAAAGGCAAGAAATTTGATTGGAACGCAAAATGTGAAGAAAGTTTTAAGAAATTAAAAACGTTATTGACAAGTGCACCTATTCTAAGAATAGCAGATCCTAATAAGGATTTTGTGGTATGCACAGATGCCTGCAATGATGGCTTAGGCAGTGTGCTGACTCAAGACGGGCATGTCATTGCCTATGAATCCAAGAATTTAAAAATCCACGAAAATAATTACGCAACTTATGATCTAGAACTTGCAGCTGTTATACACGCCTTAAAAATGTGGCGACATCATTTAATAGGCAAAAAATGTATTCTAATCACTGATAATAAAGGACTGAAATATCTTTTAGATCACCCTAACTTAAATGCAAGACAAGCAAGGTGGTTAGCCTTCTTGAGTGAATATGATTTTGAAATCCAACACATAAAGGGTAAGGAAAATAAGGTGGCTGATGCTTTAAGCAGAAACGCAAAGATGAACTTTACAGCAGCAATCAGCACTTATGCTTCTGATTTAAATGAACAGCTTAAAGAAGGGGTAAAACAGGATGAAATTTATCAGAAACTACAAATTACAGCTAAAGAAGAACCTACAGAATGCCTAATAAAAGGATATAGCTTAAATGAAAATGGATTTTTATTATTTAAGGATAAATTGTATGTACATAATGTGTTTAAGATTAAGTTGTTAATTCTGGACGAAGTCCATAAAACACCTTATTCAGGACACCCAGGTTACCAAAAGACTGTAACCATGCTAAGGAAAGAATATTTTTGGCCTAATATGAAATCTGAGGTAGCTGAATACATTGCTAGATGTTTGGACTTTCAACAAGTGAAAACCGAACACCAACATCCAGCTGGTTTGCTACAACCTTTACTTATTCCTAGATGGAAATGTGAAGTGATCAGTTTAGATTTTATTCCTGGACTGCCCAGAAATCAGAATCAGAATGATTCTATTATGGTGGTAGTGGACAAGTTAAGCAAGGAAGCACATTTTATTCCTGTCAAAACTAATTACAAGGCTGCCAATATAGCTGATATATTTTTAAAGCATATTTTTCGGTTACATGGAGTACTGAAGGTTATCATTTCAGACAGGGATCCTAAATTCACAGGGAATTTCTAGAAGTCCTTGTTTAAGGGATTAAATACAACATTGAATTTCAGCACCTCCTTCCAACCTCAAACAGATGGGCAGACTGAAAGAGTGAATCAGGTGCTGGAGGATTTATTGAGGATGCATGTTAAAGATCAGCCAAGTGGGAAGACTATTTGCATCTAGCAGAGTTTGCATACAATAATAACTACCAGTCATCAGCTAAATTTAGTCCATTTGAAATTCTATATGGACGTAAATGCAACACTCATATCTCTTGGAATAATCCAGTAGATAGATTAGTGTTGGGACTTGAATTGTTGAAGGAAATGGAAGAGATTGTGAAGCAAGTGCAGGAAAATTTGAAGGTGGCCCAGGATCGGCAAAAAAAAGCCAAGCAGATTTGAAAAGAACTCCCAAAGAGTTCCAGGTAGGTGAGCACGTGTTTATAAAGGTAAGACCAAAGAAAAGCTCTGTAAGACTAGGGAGTTGCGCAAAATTAGCACCACGATACTGTGGTCCATTTGAAATTTTATCTAGGATTGGTCAAGTTGCTTACCAACTAGCCTTACCACCTAACTTGAAAGTGCATAATGTTTTTCATATCTCTGTTTTGAAAAAGTATGTTCATGATGCTACTCATGTGGTTGATTGGAATGTGGTACAGGTAGAACTAGAAGGAGAAATTCTCGTGGAACCGGATTGTATCCTCGGGAGGAGGGAAATTACGCTGAGGAACCGCACCATTGGACAGGTGAAGGTGCAATGGAAGCACCTTAGTCCTGAAGAGGCTACTTGGGAACTGGAAAGTAAGATGCGGGAAGCATACCCGAATCTGTTCCAGAATATTGCAGAGGATGAAGAATAAGTAACATCGAGGATGATGTTACATTTTAAGGGGGTGTGTATGTCACATACCCCAATTTTGTAAAATAATGTTAATTACTTTAATTTGATTTCCTAAGACATTATGTTAAATTTAATGCTAAGTAGGAACTGATGACTCAGCAGAGTCAAAAGAAGTGGAATGTAATTCTGAATATTTTATTATTAATAAATAAAAAGTGGAGACAACAGCATGGGAGAGCTGTTAATAAGAGGTTACTGGTCAAACTGGTGGAAGGAACTAGGTGGAGGGCAAAAGACAAGTGGCAGTATCCTCAAACACTTCCTAGGTTCCAGGTGGAAACTTCCCTATAACTGGGGTCATGATCCCCCAAGAAAGTGGGATCAAAGCTGGTGGCTCAATAAATGACAACTACCCCAAAAAGACCTCGGCAATATTTTAAAAAGTACCCAATGAATAGAGCTGAGGCTGCTCAGATATTTTCTAGAAGAAGAATCATTCAGGAGGAATGCTCTTCAAGGAAGTCATTAAGGGAAAAGGGAAAACTGTAAGGAAAGTGTTTGAGGGATAATCTGCAGTAACTTGGTCTGATACAACTTGTTAGCTGAGAGAACTTACTGATAAGTTCAGGGTTTGTATTGAGTCTGAAGACTGGTACTTGATTATTGCTACACCTAGTTCTAGCCAGGGAGACCAGAGCAAGCTCGGGGGTCCTGAGGAGTCACTGTTTGAGCACTCTCCAGGAGTTGGTAGGGAGGAACGGCCTCCCATTGCTGTTGTTGTCCAAGCTCAAGAATAGGTTCTGTCATCTAATAGTCTTTGTTTTAAATAACTGCGTATGATTGAATGTTATGTTTGTAGCTTATGATGTAAAATTTAGATAGTTTAGCAATGGAGTTGTTTTTTAGTTTGTTTAGTATTAGAATCTTTTGATGAAAAACAAAACCCCTCCTGTGTTTTTCCTCATCTGGAGTGACCAGATCGTACTCCAGCACAGGGGTAAATTTATAAGTAAAGATAGTAAGATGAAATAGCAGAATAGAATGTTAATGGAATTATAGAGTATTTTCTTTGTGTTATTATCAGAAGAAATGTTTTTGTTTCAGGAGTAGTAATAACCTGTACTGAAAACTGTCAGTCTATTAGAATCAGAGAAAGTAGCTATATTATTTACTGACAGTAGCATGAATGAGTAGATAAAACAGTTTTACTTTATATACAGTAGTTACCTTCAGTAATCTCATTGCTTAATTAAATTTAAAAGAAAAGTATAATAGTTAAGTAGAATAGGTTAAGTTAAAAATGCAGTACGGTTTACTCTTTTCAGTTTTAACTACTGGTTATATAATAAACAAAATTGAAAGAAAGATTAGCTAGAATATTGATTTGTTTCTACAGATGAATTATTTGATTTCAGAAATTGTTTATAGATAGTGATGTAAGTATATCCTTTCATTTTTGGTTCTATCTATCTATGCATAAACAGAAATCTATATTACCAACTTATATTCTTTTAAGATGTCCATAAATGTTGAACATAGTTCTTATTCTTTCATTTGAATTTCTAAACATTAACCTTATAACATAAACAAATAATATAGGATACATAGTATACCTATATAGATTATTCCTATATAAATTATTCCGTACAGTAAGTACAAGAATACATTAGTAGAATACTATTTAATTCTAGGGTTAAGTAAACAAAGAAAAAGCTAATAAATATATATATAATCATCAGAACAGTTTTATTAAGTAAACAAGTCATGTTCTTATTATATTTTAGTAAACAGTAACAAGATATAAATTTCCGTACTCGAAAGCTGTATTTATCAGATACATAAGAACTTCAGTAAAACATAAGCCATTGTATACCAACGAATAACAAATATATAACAATATTTACTCTTCCTTAAAATAGGATAAAGTAATATAATAGTAATGCACAGAAAACCCTAACAATTAAATTTAAAATATTATGGGTAAGAATCAAGTACAATAACGTACGGGAATTATCCCACAAAGTGACAGAATGCTCGACCTATCGAGCTTAATCAAATATTATACAACCTAGCTAATAACCTCATATTTTACAGAGGTAATTTTTATAAATCAAAGATAATTACAAGTTACTGTAAATACTTTCTTACGGTCGAGCTTAAAATTATAACATAAGTAAAATAAGCAAATTTCAGTTTTGTACTGTAAACACAAGATATTTAAAAAAGACTGTATTAACAACTTATATTACGAAGTTAGGGTGAAAACCCTGTAAATTCCAAAATGCTAACATAAGTATAAAATCAAGGGTTTTAAGCCCTGTCTCCAAAGTATCTCTCGGCCTCATCACTTGCACAGTAAAGATAAACAAGAAGTCTGGAAACTTCCCAAATCCCACGGCTCTTCAGGTTTTTAAACAAAAAAAATTTACATATACAGTCACGGCCGGAGCCGGAGCACCCCCCCACAGTGTAAGGGTCTCATCAACCACAAAGATAATAACAAACTAAGTAACAGGTAACCGAAACCCCAAGGGTTGTAGAGCTCGACTATGTACCCACAAATATCCCAAAGGGACCAAACAAGGAGGAACGACCATGGTCAAACCAGGCTTACTCATGAATCTAGTATTGCTGTCGCAGCCTCGTACGAACGAAACAGAGAGGAGGGTCGAGACCTGTAATCAACAAAGAAAATATTAATGCCAGGACTTATATGCGGGATAAACCTTTTTATTATTTAAAACAACCAGTAAAATGGAGGAAGGACTTACAATCTTCCTACCTGATCTTTTTATGGAGGCGCGACCACCAGCAACAGTAAAACAACCACCAACGCGAGAAGGAAACCCTTTTGTAGGAAGGGAGAAGAAGATTTACAATACAACAAACATCCAATCGCTATCTAGAAGGACCAGACCACGGCTCTAACTGAGGAAGAAGTTGTTTTCAGTCAAGGGTTCGGGTTCGAGCTAGTAAAACAGAGAAAACCCTGAGGGAAGAACAACTATAGATGACCAACAACAACACTTGGGACGACACTGCTTAAACGTGCTATTGAACGAGCCCACAAGAAGATAACGAGCTGGAGGATACCATTGCAAAGGAGCGGCGCAACAAGGGTGCACCGGCACCATCGCAGAGCGACAGGAACCCGAAAGCGAAGGAGGGAATGGCGAGCTAGGGTTTACTGCTACCCTTATAACTATGCAATGCATGGCCATGGTAATGCCACGCTGCCAACAAATAATTTACATGCGGTGGGTGGATTCATATAGTTCGGAGAATGTTCCACCAAGAAATGATTTCAATCATTTGATACATCAGAGGTTACACTTAGCCTTGCTGTAAAGTCAGCTTATCATTTCTACACTGCATACAAGAACATAAATATCATTACTATAAACACTTAAACCTTGCAATCATTAAGGTCATGGGGACAATCACGATCAATGCTTTGTAAATTATGGTATTCATATAACTTTAACAAGATTAAACCTACGATATTTTGGCATGGTTATGATTACAACCCTTCTTGCTAGGTAAATAATATTCACCCTAGCTTGTAAATGTATGAAAAGAGGCAATCCCTTATAAATTTTATAGAACCATAAAATAAAGATTAAGTTATAATTTGATCGTGAACATGGTTGATTCTTAGGCCTCTTATTTCACACCTTATACTTTTTCTTATACTTTATGAAATATTAAGTTCAATCAACTTAAAAGTATACTTTGAAAGATTATAAAGGAGGTTTATAGAGTAAATATTATGACAATGGTCCTATTGTTCATAATAACCTCAATGGCCTTATCTGTATTTATTAAAATAGTAACGTTTAGTAAAAAGATACAAAAGAGAGTAGTAACTACTAAGTGGTGAAAGCTTTTGCTTAAGGTAAATATCATTTAACCATAATTTATGACTTGGCAAAGTTAAGCCACAATTCTCTTATCAAAAAGTTTCACCATAATAAAATAGTTAGGCTATATAACTATTATGTCATGCATTCTTTTAAGAATTATAGTCCCTTAAGGACATGCCCCTTCTATTTATATAAAGGGGATAGGATAAAACCTGTTTCAGTGAGATATCTATCTTACTAAAGTAAGCTCCAGTTATGGTTGAAAACAGTTGTTGTGTGAATAAAAAAAAACTCTATGCATCAACATTAGTATATTTTTCTCAAAAAGCAACTTGTAATAAAGTTGTAAACTCTTTTAAACTTCAAGGTTTGAAAATGGAAACAGGAATACTTAAACCCTTTATCATTTTTACATTACTGTGTAAACGTAATTGTACACATTTGAAATTATACCATAGATTTTATAACTCTGCTACTCTTACTCTGTTGTAAAGAGTTAGTAAGGCATTTCTACACTTGAGGACTATGATAGATATGAAATAGGTCAGTAATCATTAAGAACCATAAATTTACTTCTACTAGGAAGAAGGACAGTTAATGAAATTACCTCAACAAGCGTTGGAAATTGTTAAGCATTTATTTTCTTACTAAGCTTTTATATTTTGCGACGAACTTGCATTTAAATACTTTAGAATCTCGACAAGTAGCATCCAAACTTCTTACCTGTAGTCTGTAAGAACAGGAAAACTTTCTGCATTAGCTCGAAAGCTAAGTAAGCCCAGTTTTGCATGACAGTTCCACCTTGTAGTCGCATTAAGAAAACAAGTCAGTAAACTGAAAACAATTGTTCTGTAAGATAAACATAACCAAATAGATAATTCAGATAATTAATTTGGTAACGTATAACTAATTTAATAATTAGTTTGTTGTAATTACGAAAAATTGTATGCATTTAAAAATTTTAAATTTTTCGGAAAATTTGGGGTTTTGACATCACACTTATTAGGACAAAAGGTGCGACTTAGGTCACGCTTATCGGGCAAAAAGGTGTGACCTGGGTCGCAACTTTCTGTCGAATAGGTGCAATCTGACTGTAATTGAATTTTTTAAGGAAAAAACACAGAGTAGGGTCGGGGAGCAGGCACTGTGAAGGGACTGGTTCAAATCTGCCGCAAGGGGGTCAAATATGTGACGTCTGAGGGTACCTAAGTAAAACAAACCAGCAAAAACACCTACAAAACATAGATCCAAGGGGATCGAGCCAATGAAGCCACCAAAACTATAATGGATATTTCTCTCCAACTACGTTCAAAAGCACCTACCTTAGATCAACCAGATCTTAGGGTAGAGTTCATGGTGCAAGGCAAGTGCTCAACCTTAACTATCAAACAAGCAACAACAAATATTTTTTATATTTTATAATTTTCTTCTAACTAATAAGACAAATGCAACATACCTTTTATGAAATGGGCCACTGCAGCCATTTGAGGATGTGGTCCAACGGTTGCGATGATCTTATTCTTCGATCTTCTCCAACAAGGGTTGTCAACGAGAAAGGAATCAAGGGTTGCATGGAGTAAACTTAACATGCAACGTGGGATGGTGTGGCAAAGACATGTAGGAATGTAAGGTTATGGAATCATGTAATGTTTGTGGGGAGACCTTCACAATGTATTTATAGGATGATCCAATATTTTCTTCCCCATGGTTTTTCATAGTGTATGGTATTTGTCCATGGTTTTTGACCCATTCTCATTTTAGGGTTTTTTGGTCTTTTTTGGGAGAATAGGGGTCCTTTTTTGGTCTTGTTTTGGACCAATTTGGGTGGAATTTAATTGTGAAGGTCAAAATGGAGGGAATAATGGTGGGATTATGATGTATAATTATGGTTTGGACCATAGAGATCTATGTGTACAATTTTTGGTGTTAACGAGGCTCATTGTAAAGATAGGAGCCATCAATGGAGAGTATCATATAAAAAACAATGATGGCTACCATAGAATATACACAGTAATGCTACCCTAATAAGGTGGATCATGGTGCTTCATTAACAACATAAAGAACAACCTTTACCTCTGTGAGTGATGTAATTTATGGGTATATAGGATTTATTGCTCCTTAAATCTAGGAAGGTGTTAGCTTTGGAGCCGTAATAGAGAAGTAACCTTGACTGTTACCCCTGACTTTGCTTTTCCCGCATTTGGTGCTTATGTCCATCGTCATTGAATTGTTTATGTTTTTATCTATGGTGGTGTCCTAGATTAGACCTTTGGTCCTACATCCCATGCTGCTAGCTTTGATGTTATGTACATCTATGATCACCAATTTAATTTATGCATATCTTTGTATATCAATGATTAACCAATTTAATCAAGAACATTTGTTTCATTGAGATAAGGTGAAGAGGTCAAGAATTTTAAAGTCTACCAGTGATGATCATTTCAATAGATCACAGAATGCAGAAGAAGATAGATTCTGTATCAGCTGCAACAACATCTGGGGCTAGTGGGTTTATCTAGCAGTTAGTCAGCACACTTGCATTGGCTGCTAAAAAAAGAGATTTGCACTTGTATAAAGATGAGATTTGCATTTGCATTCGAGACATGTCCAACAATAACAAAGAATAAATACAATTTTTGAGTGGTCAACGTAGCTTTGGACATCAAATATGGTGTTTTCTCTCCTGTCGGCATGGATGCAGAGATGCTCAAATGCTTGTTTTAAGACCAAGGCTATAAAATTTTCTTTCTAAATTGAGACCGTGGCGATGAGGCGGTGCTGGTATGGCGATGGCGGTGGAAACCCCAAAAGTGGGGGTACTGACACACCATAGATGTCAGTACATCAGTGCATTAGTGAAATGTTGTCAATACATTAAATTAGATGCTATTAGAACATTAACATGAAGAGCTACGCAAAATCTTAAAACATATCTATGAAAAACTTAGGATAAACCAGCAGAGCCGGCAATAACGATTCAAAGTGATTGACCAATCAAATAATACATTAATATGTTTGATTTAAAAAAATAAAATAAACAAAAGCAAAGTGCAATGTAAAACTTAAGACAATATGTACAAATTTAAGGTCAAAACAACCATTAATATGCAGTCAACACATATAGAATACAAGATACTTACCCCTTGGGCAGGTATAATAAGTACTTCCTATTGATTTTTTTTTAATGTTTTTTATGGCATAGTAATTAATTTGCTACATTTAAATTAACTACATTTTTTTGTGTGTTTGACTAGAAACCATTAGACCTTTAAGGCGAAAACATGAATAAGATTTTGCCTTTATAATTTATCCCCACATGTGCCCATAAATTCTAGTATCATTCTAGGTGAACATAGTACACTTCAAATGCCAATAACTTAATCCAGTAATTTTTTTTGTCAAATCTAAAGTTAGACACGCTTAAATTGTGTCTTTAAATATCTAAATGGGTTCAACACCCTCAAATACCCCTATAGCATTCATATTATGCAATTTTCACAACTAATATATGTGACTAACATTTTTTATATATAAATGGGTTCAACACCCTCAAATATCCCCATAGCATTCATACTATGCAATTTTCACAACTAATATATGTGACTGAGATTTTTTAAAGATTTCCAACGGAATCAGAAAGAAACAAACATAAAAACATACCCTAAAAAAGTTGAAAACATGGAATATTTAGACTACTACTTTGATTACAAGTATTCGATATCAAACGAATGGATTAGTCTTAATATGCTATTTATTTCACTTGATTTTAGTTCCTTATTTGAATCAATATATTATTAATTTCATGTTGTTATAATGCAAAACTTGAGGTTCAAATTTTTTCTTCAATGTTACATATATTTTTATCTAAATCTATATATTATTAGTTATATACTTTTAAGAGCTTCTAACAACTTCCCATCAAAGAACATCAAAGCATTTTTTATTTTTTAATTTTTATTTGAGGCTATAATATAACCTATTAAGTTAAAATCAAACTACATTATTAAGAAATAATTACTCTATTAAATTTATAAATAAACATGATTTACTACTTCATCTCCTCCTTCATGTTTCACACAAGTAAATTAAAAAAAACAAACAATTTATTCTAATTCCACATAACAAATCCCACATAAAATAATTATGACTCGAATATACAACTAAACTTCTTAGGTAGGCCATACAATCTTTTCTTATATCTAAAAAAAAAAGTTTATGAATTACTAAAATTATTCCATACAACATTGCATTTTATAAGAATTTCAATCTATTTAGCCCTAACCATATAAGTTTGTAATCACGTAAAACAATTTATTCTAATTCCAAATAAAATAATTATGACTTGAATCTACAACTAAACTTCTTATGTGGGCCATACAATCTTTTCTTATATCTAAGAAAAGTTTATTGATTACTAAAAATATTCCATGCAACATTGCATTTTATAAAAATTTCAATAGTATTTAGCCCTGACCATATAAGTTTGTAATCACGTAAGTTTGGACTTAATATGGACAACGTTCTGGTTGTTAAGAAGAAGATAAAATGACACATTGCCAAAGCTTTTTTTTGTGAGTGGAAAACGAGTCTATTCGCCGGATAACTACATTAGCATTTTTTTTTAAGAAAGTCTTAAAACAAAAGTACATTATTGCAAATAATTTGATTGACAACATTGTATCTTGTTGCAAAACAAAGTATATAATTAATGGCTTTGACAATATTATAAGTTGGTGTAAAACATTTAATCTCTTTATTTTGTAATTAAAACTTATTTTGTAATTAAAACTTGGCCTCACTTTTAAATAGGTGTTAAGAGTTCAATTCGAGGACATAAAAGTGAAAAAGTCAATTTTTTTACCTAAAAAACAATATATATAAATTAAAAGAAATTTATTGAATGAATTATTGCTATTGAATACATTTATACATTGTTATTTAATATTTTTTAGTTATATATTTTTAGTAAGTAAAATAATTCTATAATTAAAAAATATAAAAATTATTTTTTAATATTTAAATTTAGATATTTACAAAGTTTAAATTTGGAGTTAAATATTTAACTTTTAACTCTTCATCTAAAACTAAATGTTTAACTACAAACTTAACCATCAAAGTTTTGTTTTGAAATTTTTTTTTGATATATTTCAAATATTTGTGTTGGACAATATCTTTTTTTAGGGTTTTTTTTGTTTATATGTTTTATCCTCCTATAAGTGAGGTATGTTTTATCCTCGGGAAAGTGAGGGACTTCGGGAAAGTGAGGGACTTATTGGTGTTTACTATGTTGACTTGTTATAAGTCAGAGTATCCTGATAGGTAAGACATTTTCAGAAGTATGTTTTTATGTAGGCAGCTGAGTTTTAACCTCGAAGTATGGAGGGTTATGATATAATTTGTCTCATTTTCTTTGATTCCAATGAATAGCAAGAAAATGGTTATTGACTTCACTACTCTGTGACTGCTCTACAACAATTAATGAGAGGCATCATTCTTCTGGATTCCCACACCAAAGAGCTTGCAAATTGAGAGACTACTATTTTTTCCATTTCTTCCTTATTTCAATCAATTCCATGGATGATTTGAAATTGATGTAGTTCCATACAATTCTAATTGTATTGAATCATCTAGCTTGATCATAGGGTTTGGACCCCTTTCTTGATATAGATGGTATTGTTCATGCCTCCTCTTCACATGTCTCACAAGCAATCTTGCGTATTGAGAGACTACCATTTTCTCCATTTTTTATTCCTTATTTCAATCAATCTCATTTATTGATTTAAGATTAATGGAGTTTCATACAATGCTAATTATATTGCATCATATAGTTTCATCATAGGGTTGGACCCCCTACTTGATATAGATGATATGATTCATGCCTCCTTTTCACCTCCCATAGGGACTTGTTAGTCAAGAAGACTAAAGGTATATTAGGGTTTAAATCTTAAGGAATAATTTTATCCACATCTATACATAGTCAAAACCACAATCCTCAGTAGGTAGGTCAGTGTCCTTTATAGGACATTACAAGGTTAAGTGACTTTGGAACCTTTCTTAGTGCCACCCAAAAGGGAATCACAATCCAATGTTTCCACCAAGTGGATTGTTAATCCTCAACTTGTTACCCTAAGAAACCTTTGCCTTTGGATAAGAAATTTCCACATGCCCATGTTTGAAACAAAAATTGCAGAAAAAATAAATATGCTTAGAATTCAATAATTGTGTCCCGTTATGATTCTTACAATTAAATACAAATTGATTAAGGCGACTTTTGCTCAAATTAGCATAAATGTAGATTTTGACATCTATTGAGATGTTATACTCAAATGACTAGAATTAAGGTAATAAATTTACGCAAGGCATTACTAATGGTCATAAGAGACTTTATGCAATGTTATATTCAATAGGAAGGCTAAGCATTCTTACCCAAAATATGTCTTTTGATAATGTCTCAAATTGTAGATTAAAACTATGACACCACAACTTGATAAAACTGCAAACATTGTCAATGAAAGTCATTATTAGTTATTTCTGATTAATTTAACTCAAAGAGAAAGTACATAATAATAAATACTTTGACACACATATGGATCATGACTAATTACTTTATTAAAGAATATAAAAAAACCTGAAATCCATGTCTAGGATTTTTTCAACAATGATCACAATGAAAGTTCTTCCCATGTTTTAAAAAATAATTGTGTTTCCTCTTGACTTTACAAGAACGAGTTTCAATAAAGAAAGGTTTAATATTTATCCATAAAGAAAGGTTTAATATTCTTTCTAAAGAAAAATGGAAAACTGTTCAAACTAAACCAATTGCAAACTTAGTACTACTTGGTAATGAATTCTTGAATGTAAAATATTATCTTTAAAATGATTGGTTTACTTTCAATAACCTTGCTAAATGGGAAGCTTTTAGAGGACAACTTGTCCCTCCATTGTGAGAACCATCACCACTTTTTGGAAAGAGACTATAATATAATTAACATATTGTTGCATTATGAAAGACTTATAGGGCACTATGTAATTTTTTTTGTCCATGTGTATTTTACCATCACCTCTCTTTACACGATATTGTAACATAATTGGATTGTTGTATTATGAAAGAGCACTTGAGTAGTTTTGAAACTTTTCATTAATGGACATTTAACAATGGATGTTTAGGATTCACTTCTTTTTTTTCAGAGGAAAAATTACCAGTCTTTGATATTCATATAGAATCAAAAGACATCATAAACAGTTACAAAAGTCTGTTAAGTAACAGCTCCCAA
>LPNX010575874.1:412338-576186 GCA_001517045.1 Pseudotsuga menziesii | reverse complement strand
CTAAGTTTATCCCTTCTAAACGTTAGACATTTCATCAAACAAAATGGGATTTTGTTTGATGCAATAATGATTTTAGAAGGCTGTTGAGCAGGTGCACAACAAGTTGTCACATCCTTGTGAAGAAAGTAGATCTCATGCAAGAAAATACATATTCTTGACATGTGTGGGGATCATTATTCATTATGGATGAATCATTCTCCCATTCTTTGATAATGAGAATAGTCATGTGGGAAATCAAAGGTTGGTTTCCTACATATGGTAAGATAATCCCATGGAACTGTGGCTAGTAAGAACTTGTAGAAGTTAAGAAATTTTCTATTGAAATTGTAATAGAAAATGGGATGGTTTTGGGGAGAAAATAATAGTTTATTGATGGTTTAAATGTCCACAATAGTTAAAGAAAACATCATTAAACATGTAACATGGTTATTGTTTCTCACTGAATGTTTGAAGACAGTGTTTCTCTTCCAGATTATTCCCAGAAGGCAATTAGTATTTTGGACTCTTTTTGCCTACACTAAAGAGCATTGAAAATAAAGATTACACCCGAAGAGCTATTGCCAAAAAAAAGGGAATCTTTTCTTTTGTTGTGTAACAGGGATGGTTTTAAGGAACCATACTTATTTAAAAGTGTATAAATGTTGGTGAATATTACCAATTCTTAAAATGCCAACTATAAAATGATTGGCGATATTTTTCAAAAAATATTTTAATTTCCAAGGATTTAATATTGTTTATATAATAATTTGGCGATTTTTAGGGTGAAAAAATTTTACCCCATCAAAATTGGGCGAAACAAGGCTTCAAAAAATGCAAAATGGTGAATCTTTTTTGGGAGAAAAACATGGAAAAATAGCCCAATGGGCTAAAATTCGCCCCTAAAATTATCCTTGTTGTGTAATACAATGGAAGAGAGTGGCATGGTCGATTGATGGTTGGATGAGGCCCTAGAGTGATATGCAGTGAGTAGAATGAATTGGTCATGAAATCAATGGTTTGGAATGACTGAGATTAGAGCCCCATAGAAGCTTCCTTCACCTTGGTGATTCCATGATCTAACTTGGGGGTAGAATCCATAGTTGATTTCTATGGTTGGGCAGTGAATCACTAGTCAACAATTGGTTTGGTGGACTTTGTTTAATTACAAGGAAGTTTTCACATTCATCACTTAGTCAAATGTTTTCTATTTGTAATCATTGTGTGATGTTTTTTTTTTAACAGAAACTATAAAGGAAGATATATTAAACAGGTTGTGCATAGCCATTCATTACAAAAAACAGTAGCTTAAGCATTCTTGCGGTTCGGAGGGAAAAGATACAGAAGTAGTATAAAAGCAGACAAACTATTGATTAAGTAGTAAGAAAAAAACATTTTCTATATGAGGAACATTATGGTTTGCCTGGTTGCCCCACAGGCTGGGTGACGAATTCCTCCACCATATTCTGGGCTGCTCCTACTGGATTTTCATGGGCTTGACTTCCCTGATTCAGCTGAACCAAAAACTGGAGGTCCTCCTAGATACGGTCTACTTTCCCCATGATTTCCTTCAAATTCGTTTCATTGTCATCTATCCTAGCATCGTTATTGCTGATTTGATAAGATGCATAGCTAACCACATCAACAAGTTTTTTGACCTCCTTAGCAGCCTCTCTATTGTCCATAATTCCAATGGCCAGAATGTCATACAAACACTGAACATTAACCTTCAGATCTGCAAGACCTGCATTGTCCCTTCCACGGTCCATTTCCTGAGTTTCAGGTTCACCATTACCACGACGCTGACTGTAACACAGATTAGGGTTGTACAATTTGTTGAAAATGGAGCCGAGAGAGAGAAGTTCTTAACCACGACTTCGTCTGTAACACAAATTAAGTCTGCACAATTATTGAGGACAGAGCCATGCAAAAGAGAGAAATTATTGAGCTAGGAAAGTTTCCTCCCATTCCTTTTTATAATAGCGGGTCGGAATTCCTATCGTAATATCCTTCAGATGAGAGAAAAGACAACTGAGGTTGAAAATATTACCTTCAGATAGCTGCCTGGTGTCACCAAAGAGGTGGCTGAGCGCAAAAAGGGAGGAGTCCCAGGAGCAATGAGAGTAGTGCTAAGATGATTCAGGAGACCGGCCTGTGCAAAGCCTTCAACACACCTATGCAGAGGTGAGTCCACACAAACGATAACCTGTACATTGTCTTGCTGAGGGAGATTACCTCACCAAATTCAGACAGAGTAGCGATAATGACTTCGTCGAAGGAGGAACTATTAGGCATAATAAGCAATGGGATGCCGAAGGGAGGGAGACGGCAAGTGAAGCTTCCGGAAGAGGCTATCATATGCAGAAGGGGATGGGCTAGAGCATGTGGAATGTGCATGCATTTAAGCCTGAAGGGAGTGGTAATAAAGGCGAGAAGGTGCGAGGAGGACAGGAGGGAGAGTGGATACCACATGTCACAAAGGCAAGCCAAGTGGCTAACACCGAGACTCAAGAAAATAATTAGTGAGGGATTTAGAAATATGGAAGACCTTATAGGTGGAAACTCGCTTTGCATTAGGGGATAGGTTTAGTGCCTAAACCTAGGTTGTTTATGCGGATATGACCTTGCGGGAGGGAGGATCCTTGATTAGCCAAAGCATCCGCAAGAGCATTATTTGCTCTTAGAATATGGAAGAATTCAATTCTACCCATGAGGAGGAGAGTAATTATGTCGTACAACCTTCTACAGTTGACAGAGCATGAAGAGTAGCCAGTGATCATTTTGAAATGATGTGTCTTGAATCCCCAAAGACTAACAGCCTGGATAAGGCTACTACATCTAAGAATTCCAGGCCCTGCAAAAGCGCCATCCACTCAGCCTCATTATTCGTCTTGTGACCCAGCCCCCAAGCCAAAGTTTCTACCGTTTGTCCTCCGGGATCAAGTAAGATCCCCCCCGCACCTGCCTCCCCAGATTCATTGTGTGATGTTATGGGTTCAACTAATAATGAATTATTTATGTTCATGAATGTATGTGTAGATGAGATTGATGAGAATCGCATATGTGTCCTACATGTGAATAAATCTTAGTTGAACAATCATTGAGAATTGATATTCATGGGTGTTTATTTTCATTGTGTGTGTTTATAATGTAAATGCTGTTATTGTTATTGAATGATTATTTTGTGATGAAGATATTGATAGCCTCATTGGACTCGTTATTGGTAAATATGATAGTAAAATAAGTAAATATATATTGTTGGTAGTACCCCAGTGACCAAGGAAGGAATTTGGGGATACCATATTGGTTCATCCCATAATATCAATGGCCTGACTTGTGAGAGGCAAATCCATACTAGAATCTCTTTGAGTAGATCATCTTCATGGTTAATCTAATGTCTAGTAGTGCATATAATCCATGTATGACCAATGAAATAGGGTCCACTCATGAAGATTGGGTTGTGGTCCTCCTTGAATTGCAACAAGAAGATAGTGGTGTAGATTTGTTGTTGAAGACAATTGTTTTTCTAATCGTCCACTTTGTGTTGTCATGTTAAATTACCATGCAAGGCATATTGAACCATTCAAAAACAATCTAGTATTAGATTTATTATATTCTCTCACATTGAGTTAGGATTTAAGAGGAATAATAAATGAGGAAATCTTGGAACATTAGATTGAGAGAAAAGATTAGAACTTTAGATATAAAGTTATATAACATTGATTGAGAACTTAAAGGAAGAGAGGAAACTTTCACACTTATTTTAAGGATAAAATACAAAGTATGTCCTTATTGTAATTTATTTGCAAATTGTATTACCAAAGTTCAAATCCTCATTTTGATGAGCCTTTTCATGAAGAGAAAAGTCTTTCCCTTGGGAGATGAGGTAAGTTAGTTTTTATGAAAAGAAGATCCTTTCTCTTTAGAGATTAGGTTATTAGTTTGTTTTATGAAGTTGTTAGTTTAAATAAATAAATAAAAACTATATTTAAATTAGTTTTTTTAATTTGAATACTTATACTTACTAACTAAAATGTAAAAAATATGTTAGTATTTTTTTAAAATAGTTGATTATTTATTCCTCCAATTTTATTATTGTAACTATGACTAAAGTGACCATTTTCCTCCTCAAACTCACAAGTTGATTTTTTCTATTGTGACAACATATAACGAGAGTGACAATAATCAACTTATACCTTTATGAATCATCCATAAAATGTTCTAACAAACACTGAATTAATTTTTTTACTACATACAAATATAGCATGGCAAATGCTTGGCATGAATAAGACAGTAATATATGTGTATGCAATTTATGCACATGTAACTTTTAGAGTGTTTATAAAGGTAGTTTATAATGTAATTATTAACGGTTGTTTGGTTAATAAAGTTTATATTTAAAATTGTTTATTTATTTTTTATCATTTGGTTTGTAAAGTTTATAATGAAGTTGGTTTATTCATTATTGTATGGTTAATATTTTATGATTTATATGATTTGTAGTTAATCAATATTATTATTTGTTTTTATTTTAATAATTAAAAAAATGATAAGAGTAATTTTTTTAAAAATTTAAATTTTATATCATTTATATTAATTTGTTATATTATATTTTAGATATTAAATTTTTATATGTAATTATTTTTTAAACGATAAATTCTATTATAATTTAATAGTTAAATGTAACGATCATAACTATCAATCAAGCAAAGGATTGTTATATGTTTTTGTTGCAAACTGTTGCGCTGTTGCTAGGGTTTTCAGTCGTCGAGGACGCGCTTTCTGGTCTACCATGGAACCGCCAGACCTTGCGTCGAATGACCGGCGTGCTAGCCTCATGGATGGCTTTCGAAGAATCATAGCCTCCCAGCCTCTTGTCAAACCCCCTCCAGGCGACTCTCAATTCGTCAAAAGAACCAAAGTGTCGAACATGAACTTATCCTCTCTGGTGTCCAAATATAAAACAATTTCCCTCCATGAAAGAGGTTTGGTAGGTCATTTTACAGGTCTCTGGCCTTCCCCTCGCTCTATTTAAATATGGTTGAATAAAAAATGGAGACCTCTGATACAGGGATAAGTACAACAAAATTTATGTGGAAGAGGATTCTGCGTCTTTCTCTTTGAAAAAAAAAGAAGATAGAGACTTAATATTCAGGAATGGCCTGTATTTCATGGGACAGAGAGGCATGTATCTCAACAAGTGGGATTTATCCTTCGATTCGGAAAAGGATATCCCCTCTTCAGTCCTGGTCTAGGTAAAATTGTTGCACCTTCTACTTCATTGTTGGAATGTCAAAGATCGCAAAGCCATCGGGAATACACTAGGGAAATACATAGACAAATATGAGCCAAAACCCCCAATGTTCTCCTGTGCAAGAATTTGTATAGAAATAGATCTGGAAAAAGGCCTACTGGAAGCAATCAATCTTAACATGGAAGGTTGGAGTCATCTTCAAACTGTTGACTATGAGAAAATACCATTCAAGTGTAAGTTTTGTCACGAATATGACCACTTTGCAAAATCTTGTCAAAAGAAAGTTCACCTAGAAGAAGGAGAGATTCCAAGAGAAGAATGGAATGAGGTCAGTCGTAGAAAAGGGAACAAAAGCACAAGTTAGGCAAACTCTCCAACAAAAAAAGAAGAAAGCTCCAGAAAACATATTTCAAGCATTGGCCACAGAGGTCCCAGAACAAGCTGAAGTAACAATAATAGATAAGGAAGACATCCAACAGGAAAATAAGGAAAATGAACCAGTTTTGGAACAAATAGGGAAATCTTATGAGCCTACTCTTCCATCACAACCCTGTGTCAAAGTAAGGCCAGAGACTTCCCAAAACTCAGGAGGACAAATAATGAGATCCAAAGCAAAGGCACAAATGGAGGATACATCAGAAATTAAAGAGGAAGAGGCAAAACCCCTAATCAAAAAAGGAAGGAAACCCAACAAATTCCTCAGGGATCAAGAAACATCAAGGGAAAAGGAAACAGGGAAGCAGTCAAATTTAGGTCACTTGGTCAAGTCCTACCTTTCAGATAAGCAAGCAGGAGATCAAACAGAAGGGAAAAAGGATAGAGTAGCACCTCCAACAACCAGGAAATAATGAATCTTGTCTCTTGGAATTGCAGAGGCCTAGGAGGAAATCTAAAGGTGGAAGCAATTAAAAGATTCAAATTCTTAGAAAAAATATCCTTCCTCGCAATCCAAGAGACAAAAATGCAATAGGAAGACATTCTGGCCATATTTAAGAAGTTCTCAAAGAACGGAGAAGGAAAAGCAGTCAGCGCTCAAGGAGCTTCAGGAGGTATATTAACCTTGTGGGATAAAAACCTCTTTAAATTTAAATAAACAATAGAAAACCATCACTGGCTGTTTTTCGAACTCGAATGTCTCAACAGTCATGAGATATTATGGATTGGAAATGTTTATGGACCTACAATTCATGGAGACAAGGAATTTTTTGGACCCAAATAGAACTGCAAAGGCATGGCAATATGCATCTCTCGTGCATCATAGCTGGGGAATTTAATGTAACTATTTCCCCAGAGGAAAAAAAAATGAGGCTCTAAAGTGAGAGATCCCTTCTGGGAAAGATTAGAAGACATATTCGTGACATGGAAACTTGTTGACATCAAACCTAAGAGAGGAAAATATACCTAGAGAAACAAGCGCATTGGACCAGGGAACATCGCACGAGGTTGGACAAAATTATGGTAAGTTCTTCTTTCTTATACAAGCCACTTCTGTCTGTTTCAAGACTCTTAGCATCTGTTGTATCATATCACAAGCCTATTGTGTTTTCCCTGGATCTTATTGGCAACTTGGTCCTTTTGCACATAATCAAAAAATATCTAGTAAGAACGATAATATGGTCCCAATCTAAAGACAGGATTGGAGGTGCCACAATTTCACTTTCCTTTCTCTTATTCCCAAAGAGAAGAACCCAGCCTCCATTAAAAGATACGGGCCTATCTCCTTGTGCAACTCCTCCTATAAAATCCTCTCCAAAGTCATCTCCAATAGAATCAAGAAGGTTATTCCGCTTCTCATATCAGAAAATCAAGGAGGCTTCATAGCATGAAGGAAGATTTATGACAACATTTTGTTGGTTTAGGAAGCTATTCATTCAAGTTAGAGTCGCAAAGAAGTAGGTACGGCTATTGAACTAGATATTTCAAACTCTTTTGATAGAATAAGGCACTCCTATATCTTTCAAGTTATGAAAAACTATGGCTTTCCTGATAATTTTATAAGATGGTTTAAAGCCTGTATAATCAAGCTTTGGATTGCACCCCTTATAAATGGTCAACCAACCTCATTTTTCCAATCTCGGAGAGGTATCCGTCAAGGATTCCCAATGTCCCACTTCCTCTACATTCTTGTAGCAGAATCACTTAGTAGAAGACTTAACAGATTGAGGAATGGAGGGAATCTTCTGAGTATAAGCATTTGTTGATGTATTTGTAACTTCAGAATGTATTCACTTGTATATTTATTAATGTATTTCATTGTACCATGATGGATATGTTTGTTCCTCCGATCGAGAGAGTCATTAATATAATAAAGTCATGTAAATTCATTGAGGTTAACCCTCCATTGTAATTCAGGGCAATAGATCCCACAATTGAGTCATATTAGGGTTATTAGATTCTCCTAGTGAAGTCGGCCCTGTAGAGTAATTGTCAAGTGGAAAACAATTATAAATAGAGAGTGATACTCTCTATTTGAAACACACACTCACTCAACAATAGTGCATGAGTGAGAGAGAAGTAGCTCACACAAGTGAGAGAGAGAACAATTGTCGGAGATCATCTTTGTATCTTTGGGTTTTACTGTTGCTATTGGTGCTCATTCTATCTCTGAGGAAGTTGTGGAGTTTTATCTTTATGGTTTCCCTGAGGAAAAATATTTGTGTCTCTTGTCTCTTGTGATTATTGTTGTGCATGTTATTCTCTCAGATAAGATCCTAGATTATATTGATTAAATGATAAACAAAATTCAACATGGTATCAGAGCTAACCTGAGAAGAAGACATTGTGCAGCTGCAGAAGCTAGGGATTCTTACTTTTTGGGTTTCTCTCCATAGATCATCAGCAAAAGGAGGCTAGGCTAACTCTCCATTGAAGGGTGCATATTTTTGTCGAAGCAGAATCTGATTCCGAGCATTTTCAATTTTTGGCCTATCACTACTGCAGGAAATTATGGATATTCACAAAAGTGGAATTTTTGAGTGAGCCCAGCATAGGATTTCTCTCCTCCTCAAAATCAATTTTTAGAGACCAAGATTTAAGTTTTTGGTTGGGTAGAACTTCGAGAAAGTCAACCCCTAATTTGACACTGGACTAGAAAATCAGCACTACAAAAGATCAGCTCCAGATCCAATTCCAGCATCTCAAATTGGTAAGATCTAAATCTTTTGTATTTCCATTTGAGGTTCTCATTAAATATGTCTCATCACACCAAGCTTGATGAAAAGCTTGAAGCAGCTGATAACTTTCGAGCATGGAAGTACAGGATTCCACTTGTTCTTGAAGAGAATGAATTGGACACCTACATAAGTGGAGAGGTTCCAGTTCCAGAGGGAGATGAGGCTGAATCCTTACACAAGAAGAACTTGGTCAAGGCCAAGAGGATTATTGTTGATTCTATCAAGGATCACCTTATACCACATGTGTCTTCCCTAAAGACACCTAAAGAGATGTTTGATTCCTTGTCCAAACTATTTGAAGGGAATAATATAAATCAGAAGATGACTTTGAGAAATCAATTGAAGAATATGAAGATCCAGAATACATAAACCATACAGTCATACTTTACAAGGGTCTCTCAAATCAAATAAAAACTTGAAGCTGTGGAAGAAGAAGTAGAGAATGGAGAAATTGTGATGACTACCTTGAATGGTCTCCCTAGGTCATGGGACTCCTTTATTCAAGGGATTTGTGCTAGAAGAAATTTCATCACTTTTAGTTGGTTGTGGGAGGAATGCTCACAAATAGAAGCTTGAATAGTAGCATGAGAAGAAAATAGGGGAAATGAAGATCAAGCTCTCAGGGCACACACCAAGAAAATTAGAAGGGACTACCATCATCTGAAATGTAAGCATTCTCACAAGAATCAGAAAGATAACCCTAGAAGATCTAGCAGAGATCTATCTAAATTCAGAGGCTATACATGTGATGAGAAAGGACACTTTGTCAAAGATTGTCCTAGAAATAAAAGTGGCTCTCACAAGAAGAAGGACAACAAAAGAAGACATCATGCTCACATTGCAGAGGATGATGAACCTCCCAGGAAGAGAGTCAAAGAAGAAAGTGAATATTCTTCAAGCGATGAAGAGTTTGTTTTGATGTCTTTCCTCATGAGAACTGTTACACATGGAAGCAATGATTGGCTTATAGATAGTGGGGCTTCCAAGCATATAAATGGATTCAAAGAATCCTTTGTGAAACTATCCAAACATGAGTCACCCCACAAAGTGAAACTTGGGGATGACTACCAGTATCCCATAAAAGGTAGTGGTGAAGCTTCCTATAAGCTAGACTTTGGAAAATCTATGAAGATGAAGGATGTCTTGTATGTACCAGGACTAAAGAAGAATATCCTCTCCATATATGCATTGGATACAAAAGGTATGAGGGTTGCATTTGTGGATGGCCAATTCATTATGTGGCCAAAGGGAAAGACTATAGATGATGCATTAGTGATTGGAGAGCAAGAGGGAGGCTTATACAAATTAAAGGGCCAACCAGAACAAGCTTTGGTCCATGACTTAATAGATCCGAGTGAACTTTGGCATAGAAGGCTTGCACATGTGCACTATAGGGCACTACCACTTGCAAGCAAAGTTATTGAAGGTATTCCATAAATCCAAGAAAAGCATGAAGGTGTTTTCAAAGGATGTGCAAAAGGAAAGAACACAAAGAAAACATTTCCAAGTAGCGAGAGCAAGGCAAAAGGAATCTTGGAAATTATTCACTCCGATGTATGCGGTCCGATGCCATCCAGTTCATTAAGTGGGTATGTATATTATGTTTCTTTCATTGATGATTTCTCTAGGAAGACATGGATATATTTATTGGAAAGCAAGGATGAAGTATTCAGTAAGTTCAAGGAATTCAAAGCCTTGATCGAGAACCACACAAAGAAGAAAATCAAGACCTTTCGATCAGACAATGGTGGAGAATTCACATCAGATGTATTCAAGGAATTATACAGAGAGTCAGGGATTAAGAGGGAGTTGACCACTCCATATAATCCACAACATAAAGGGGTTGCAGAAAGGAAGGATAGAATGATTATGGAAGCAACAAGGGCAATGCTTCATGATCAATATCTTCCTATGCATCTATGGACAAAAGCTGCTAGGACAGCTGTGTATGTACAGAATCGTACTCCACATAGAGTACTTGAGAACAAGACACCAGAAGAAGTCTTTTCTGGAAAGAAACTAGAAGTCAACCATCTCCGAATATTTGGTTTCACGGTGTACATACACATTCCGAAAGAAAAGAGGACAAATTTATATCCTTCAGGAAAGAAGGGTATATTTGTAGGATATAATGAAAGTTCGAAGCCTTACAGAAAATATTTCCTAGGATACAAGAAGATCGACATCAGCATGGACGTGCATTTGATGAAGACTCGGCTTACAACAAATCCAGAAAGAGACTTGTTGAAGACCTTGAAGAAACAGAAGTACCGAGGATCTGAGATACAACTATGAATGAAGCAACTCCAGAAGAAGATCGAGAAATGGAAGAACCTCAGGAACCTGTAGATCCACCCCGTGAGAAGAATTATTACAAGAGGAAACCAGCATGGGTACGTGAGGCTATCCAAGGTGCAGAGAGATATGGCGCTCCAAAAGAAATGCACAGAGAAAGGAAAAGAACTAGGTCCTACTCTAGTTATGTAGTCGTACGGTGTGACATCATTGATAAAGAACCTTCCAACTATGAAGAAGCGGAAGAAAAGAAAGAATGGAAGGATGCTATGATCGAGGAGTACCAGTCGATCATGAAGAATGATGTCTGGGATGTGGTCTCAATATCAGAAGGGAAGTCTGTTGTGAATTCCAAGTGGATCTATAAGATCAAGCATGCTGCAGATGGCAGCATAGAGAAATATAAAGTGATATTTGTGGCACGTGGCTTCTCCCAAAAGGAAGGGATAGATTATGAAGAAAATTTTCCACCTGTAGGAAGATACACTTCCATCATATCGGTACTTGCTCTGGCTGAGTGATGAAGTGGAAGATACACCAGATGGATGTCAAGACGGCGTTCTTGAATGGTGTAATGGAAGAGGAATTGTATGTGGAGCATCCATTCATATTTGAGACACATGATAGGGAGACTCATGTGTGCAAATTGAAGAAGGCCTTGTACAGTTTGAAACAAGCACCCAGGATGTGGTATGACATGATTGACAGCTTCCTAACTAGCTTGGAATTTACCAAGAGTAAAGCAGATTCCAACCTTTACTACAAGGTTGAGGAAGGGAACCCAGTGATACTCCTATTGTATGTAGATGACCTTTTTGTGATAGGTGAGGATGGGTTGATTGCTGACACAAAGAGGAAGCTCACTGTTGAGTTCAAGATGAATGACTTGGGTATGATGCACTAATTTCTAGGCATGGAGGTGTGGAAGAATGCGGATGGAATCTCCCTTGGACAAGGGCAGTATGCAGTGGAGATCCTAAAGAGGTTTAGGATGATGGACTGCAAGGCCATGGCCACACCTATGGCATCGAACCCGAAGCTATTGAGTGATGCTTCGTCAGATTCGGTTGGTGCCACGATGTATCGTCAGATGCTTAGGTCCTTGATGCACCTAGTGAATACGAGACCAGATATTTTCTTTGCTGTCAACACATTGATCCAGTTATTGACGGATCTGAGACATGTTCACCTAATTGCTACAAAGAATATTCTGAGGTACCTGAAGGGTACAGTTGATTATGGGCTCAAGTATGAAACGAATCAGAATATTAACCTGGAAGGTTATGTGGATTCAGATTGGACAAGCAGTGCCATTGATAGGAAGAGCACTTCAGGGTGTTGCTTCAGCATGGGATCATGTGTGACCTCTTGGTTTAGCAGGAAGTAGTCCTGCGTGGCACTGAGTACAACCGAACTAGAGTATGTCATAGCTTGTTTGGCTAGTTGTGAGGTAGTGTGGCTGAGGAAGCTACTATCTGACATGCTTGATCTCCAGTTGGATACTACTTGTATATATTGCGACAACCAAAATTGTGTGAAGTTGTTAGAGAACCTGATGTTCCATGACAAGTCGAATCATATTGAGATCAAGTATCACTATATCAGAAGTATGTGCAGAGAGGAGAAATGAAGCTCCAGTATGTTGTGACAGACGAGCATATCGCTGATGTGTTGACCAAGCCATTAGCCAGAGTGAAGTTTGAGTATTTCAAAGAGAAGCTTGGTGTTCATCAGATCGAGGTTCCTTCCAAAGGGAAGTGATGAGTCTGGAAGATGTAGATCCTTTCTGACATGGTGGAAGGATAGGCCTCCCATGGACAGATGTAAGTGTAGAGCCTTTCCCAGGATGGTAGTAGGTGTGTCCTACCATGCCGGTGGATGTAAGTGCTAACCCTTTCTGACCTAGTGGCAGGCTGGGCCTCCCATGGTGAGATGTAAGTGTTGATCCTTTCCGACATGGTGGCAGTTTGGGCCTCCCATGGTCAGATGTAAGTGTTGAGCCTTTCCAACATGGTGGTAGGTTTGGCCTCCCATAGTCGGATGTAGGTGTTGAACCTTTCCGACATGGTGGCAGGTTGGGCCTCCCATGGTCGGATGTAAGTACTGAGCCTTTCCAACATGGTGGCAGGCTGGGCCTCCCATGGTTGGATATAAGTGTTGAGACCTGCATCCAGCATGAAAAAGGGCTGGCACTATAGATAAATACCTACATGGATGCTAGGCCTACATCCAGCATGAAAAAGGGTTGGCTCTGTAGAACTTCCTATGACAAGTAGATTTGAGAGATAGTGGTAGCAGTGATGATGATGATCCGGATTTGATTATGATCCAGTGATGAAGACTTGTGCTGATGAACTGTGTCAAGAGAATACCTTCCTAGTTAAGAGGGAGTGTTTATGTACTTGTAACTTCAAAATGTATTCACTTGTACATTTCTTATTGTATTTCATTATACCCTGATGGAGATGTTTGTTCCTCCGATCGGGAGAGTCATTAATATAATAAAGTCATGTAAATTCATTGAGGTTAACCCTCCATTGAAATTCGAGGCAATAGACCCCACCGTTGAGTCATATTAGGGTTATTATACTCTCCTAGTCAATTCGGCCCTATAGAGTAATTGTCAAGTGGAAAACAAGTATAAATAGAGAGTGAGACTCTCTCTTTGAAACACACACTCACTCAACAATAATGCATGAGTGAGAGAGGAGTAGCTCGTACAAGTGAGAGAGAGAGAACAGCTGCCATAGATCATCTTTGTATCTTTGGGTTTTATTGTTGCTATTGGTTCTCATTCTATCTCTGAGAAAGTTGCGGGGTTTTCTCCTTTATGGTTTCCCCGAAAAAAAATATTTGTGTCTCTCGTCTCTTGTGATTATTGTTGTGCATGTTATTCTCTCAAATAAGAACCTAGATCATATTTATTAAATGATAAAAAAAATCAGCAACATTGCCATAGGCGTCCAACCAATCAACTACGCTCAGTTCACAGATGACACTATTCTATTAGGTAGTGCCTCGACTCAAATTTCCAGGCATTTCAAAATCACTTTGGACATCTTCCTAGAAGTTTCCGGGATCCAAATCAACGCTAACAAGTCTTGGTTGTATGGTTGGAATAGTAATCCTAGCATTCTCTGAGAAATAGTAAACATCCTGGGAGTTAAATTAAATCTCCAAGGGACTTCCTTCATATATCTGGGGGTTCCTATAGTCAACAGGAAGTGTACTACCATGGTTTGGAGTCCTTTGATTCAGAAACTGAAAAATAAAATTCAGGCCTGGAGTAATATTTGGCTCAATTTAGCAGGAAAGGTAGTACTCATTAAATCCATTCTCTCCTCCTATCCCATATTTTCTTATATGATTTTCCTGGCACCTAAATCTGTAATCACATTTTCAGCATTGAGATAAGGAAGTTTTTATGGCAAGGTGGGAAGACTCAGGGGAGAAAATTCAATTTGGTTAATTGGGACACAATCATGGAGGACAAATGCAATGGAGGGCTAGGAATTAGGGATCCTGGAAAAATGAACAACGCTCTGGGAGAAAAAATGGTGTGGAGGATGGTCACCGGAGAAAAGGAATGGTGGAAGGAGTTAATAAGGAAAAAATACATCAAGAAAAAAAATATCTAAATGTTTAGATCTCCATTGGACAAGTATAGGGACCACCATTTGGAGCCTCTGCAAAAACTCTATTGGTCTAATTAAAGGCAATATATATTGGATTCCTAGGAACGGCAACAAAATCGACATTTGGTCAGATCCCATCCTGGGACAACCCCACTTAGAGTCTAATGTTAATATCCTTACTTTTCAAAGGTGTATGGAAGATCAAGGCTTCAATAAAATCAAAGATCTAGCTATATGGGGTTCAAGAGGTGATTGAAACAGTTGGAAAAATATAAATCCCCTGCCCCACCTTCGTCAGGAATATGGTTTCTTCGCTTCTCTCCTCCACGGCATCGCCCCTCTAAATTCTAGAGCCAAAGACATAAGAGGTTGGGGGAAAAATGAGATCTACATAGCCAGAGAAGGATACCAGGTCCTAAAGAATAATGGAGACATACTATTAAACTTGTAGCAACAAGGAAGGTCTTCATGCATGCATGTGCTCTTGCATGCATAAGACTTAAATTATGAAACCAATTGTATTTAATTTAATTTTCCTAAGTTTACTTTGGAAAATAAATTAAAATGATCTAAATCAACTTTCGTGAACCACTAGTTAAAGTGAAAGTGAAATTACGGTTTTTTCTTTACCACTAGTTAAAGTGAAAGTGAAATTAGGGTTTTTGCTTCACCTAAAGTTACAAAAGAGAGATTAACTGGTGGAGAGAATACACACACTTGTATTTCTATAGAGACATGATACAGACAGGGAGAGAAAGTCAGACCGAGGATTTAGCTGAGAAGACAGAGGAGCGAGTAGCAGGATCATCGAGCTTCTTACATCTTGGTCGTACACTCACGCACGAGGGTGTTGAGGTTTAGTTGGGATTTTCCCAGTGATTCTACGGGGTATTGCATTCGCCAGGTTTCGCTGAATTTGTAGTGATTGTAAAAGTTCCATATTTTCTCATAATAAAATATATATCTGACTGCTACACCGGTTTTCCCATCTTGGGTTTTTCCGCGGGTTTCCATACCTAAAATAATAGTGTCAATATTGTGATGTGATGTTGTGATTTATTTCTCAGGTTTATATTCCGCTGCATACTGTAAAAGATATTCATGTGTGGTTATCAGTTGATAGTTTTCATGCATTGTTTAGCCCTAGTTGAATATTAAAGGAAAATTTACATGGTATCAGAGCTCTAGTGAGCTAAAGCTGAGAGATTTGCAGCAGCAGTGATAAATCAGGGGCAGATCTACTGAAGACACAAACTTAGATTGGAGATCTAGGGTTTGACAGGTACACTTCATTATGGCCATGCAGTTGAGAGTTGAGGATAAACTCTAGGGTGCTCAGAACTTTCCTACATTAAAAGAGAGGATCACAAGGATCCTGGACATCAGTGATGTTGAGGAGCACATTGACTCCACAAAAGTTGCACCCACAGATCTGGCAGATCTGATATCCTATAAGATGATTGATTCCAAAGCCATGTTGATTATCATGGATGGAGTGAAGGACCATATAGTCCCTCACCTTTCTGGTAAGAAGACCACATTGGAGATGTGGAAGGCTTTGGAAAGTCTGTACTAGAGCAAGAACGAGAACCAGAGGATGGTGTTGCAAGAGAGGATGCGCAACACCAAGATGACCAAGGTAGAAGGAGTGGTGCCTTATCTCACGAGGCTCACACAAATTAGGGATGATCTTGGAGCTGTTGGCTCTAAGATAGATGATGAGGAGCTAGTTCAGATAGCCCTCAATGGATTCTCTAAGCCATGGAACACCTTTGTCAAAGGTGTTGTGGCTAGGGAGAAGCTCCCTGATTGGCAAAGACTGTGGGATGACTTTGTGTAGGAGGAGACCCGCATGGGTCAAGGATTAGGCTCATCCAGTAGTGCCCCACAGATTGTGGATGAGGAGGCTCTAGCCCTTACAGGGAAGAGCAAGGGGAAGGAAAAGAGGAAGAAGGATGGTAAGAAGAACCTTGACGTGTCAAAGGTCAATTGTTTTATTTGCCACAAGCAGGGACACTTTGCCTCCTAGTTCCCAGATAGGAAGAAGAAGAGTAGCACTAAGATGGCTGGATCGGCAGAGGTGGATGAGTTCAGTAAGAACTTCGATGAGGATTTTTGCTTCATAGCTTGCATGGAAAGCACCATAGGGAGTATCATATGGTACATTGACAATGGAGCATATAGTCACATGAATGGACAGAAGAGATTCTTCAGAGACTTGCAGGATGGTGGAACAAGGATCCACATTGAGCTGGGTTATGATGCGTGGTATCAGGCATAGGGAGTCGGCACTGTTTCATTTGAGAGGGAGTCTAGAAAACCCCTCAGTTTTGTTGATGTGTTATATGTTCCAGGACTGACCGAAAACCTTATATCAGTCTCCACTCTAGAAGACAAGGGATATCAGGTGAAGTTTCATGACCATAGAGTATATATCAGGCCCAAGGGGTCATATAGGAGCTTGGATCGGGTGATTGGCAAAAGGAGCGGGAAAGTGTACAGATTACACTTTGAGCCTGTAAAGGCTCTAGTCAGCAACAACAACAACATTCAGGGTGAGTTGTGCCATAGGAGGATGGCACACTTACACCATGGTGAACTAAAGCATTTGAGATAGGCAATCGTCGGAGTTCCTCAGGTACAGGAGGAAAAGCATAACCACTGCAAGGGTTGTGCTTTGGGGAAGAACATCAGGAAGCATTTCCCACAGAGTGAGCACAAGTCTAAGGAGCCCTTGGACTTGGTGCATTCTGATGTATGTGGACCTATGAGTGTCCATTTGTTCAGTGGTTACAGTTACTGTGTAACCTTCATTGATGACTATTCCAAGAAAACATGGATCTATTTCCTGAAGGCCAAGTCAGAGGTCATTGAGAGGTTCTGAGAGTTCAAGACTCTTGTGGAGAACTAAACAGGAAACAAGATTCGAGTGTTGAGGATAGACAACGAGGGTGAGTACACTTCCAATGAGTTCATGGAGTATTGTTCGACTGAGGGGATCAATAAGGAGGACATTGTTCCCCATACCCCATAGCAAAATGGAGTTGCAGAGTGGAAGAACGGGACTATGGTTGGAGCAGCCAAGGCCATGCTATTTGATCAGGGATTACCACTATTCCTCTGGGCCAAGGCATACAGGACTACAGTATACATTCAGAACAAGTCTCCCCACACAGCCTTGGGGAGGAAGACACCAGAGGAGGTCTTCACAAGCACTAGACCAGATGTGAGTCACATTTGCATATTCGACAATGCCTGCTATTGTCATGTTCATGCTGACAATAGGAAGAAGCTGGACCCTTCTGGAGAGAAGGGGTTACTTGTTGGTTACAACGAGATTTCAAAGGCATATAGAGTTTACATTCTTGCTCGCAGGAGGATCATTATGAGCAGGGATGCCCAGTTCGATGAGGACAGGGCCTTGCAAAGATCTTCGGACTTACCAGTAGAGCAACAGCCAACACAGGAGTCAGGATTCAAGTTGGAGGAGCCAGATGTATGGGTACAGGTACAGACATAGAGCACGGGTTCTAGTGGTCTGAGGGAGTCAAGCGGACAGGATCCTTCAGTCATTGACTTGAAGGATGAGTTGCACTGGGAGACATATATCCAGTAGCCATAGTAGGTTGACACTAGGCCAAGGCCTAAGTGGTTTAGATCCACAATGCAGGATTTCAAGCAGGTAGATCCTCCACAGACATCTTTTAGATGGAGTGTACCACCAGAGAGGCTAGGTTATATGGCACTAATGACAGAGTTGATTAACTCTAAACCTTCCAGCTTTGGGGAGGCTGCACAACATGATGTGTGGCAGGAAGCTAAGGTTAAGGAGTATGACTCCATTATGAAAAACCAGGTATGGGAGGTTGTGTTGAGGCCACAAGGGAAAAAGGTGGTGGGATCCAGATGGATCTACAAGATGAAGCATGCAGTAGACGGAAGCATGGAGAAGTACAAGGTGCGCTTCATGGAAAAGGGGTTTTCATAGAAGGAGGGTATTGATTATGAGGAGACCTTTGCCCCTATTGCCAGGTATTCTTCCATTTGTACCATTATCTCACTAGCAGCTGAGATGTGTTGGCATGTCCATCAGATGGATGTCAAGACTGCCTTCCTCAAAGGAGTGATATAGGAGGAGGTGTATATTGAGCAGCCATAGGGGTTTGATGTGGAGAAAAAGGAGACGCATGTATGTAGACTGCATCGATCTCTTTATGGGATCAAGCAAGTACCTCAAGCATGGTACTCGAGGATTGACACCTATTTACAGGAGATGGGATTTTAGCGGAGTGAGGCTGACCACAACCTGTACTTCTTGACAGGTGAGGTGCCTCTCATACTGGTCTTATATGTGGATGATCTCTTTTTGATAGGAGATGAGAGGCTGATTGGAGACTGTAAGGCCAACCTTGCAGTAGAGTTTGAGATGAAAACCTTGGGCTAATGCATTACTTTTTGGGCTTGGAGGTCTGGCAGAGAGATGGATGATTCTTCATCGGATAGGGGAAGTATGCAGTAGAGATCCTGAAGAGATTCAGGATGGATGACAGCAAGCCTATGGCCATACCTCTATTTTCCAACTGGGGGAACATTGATGCATCAGGATCAGATGGATTTGATCCTACCTTGTATCGTCAGCTTATCGGATCGCTTATGTATCTGGTCAACACTCGACCAGACATCAGCTTTGTAGTCAACTCTTTGAGTCAATTCATGCTGGACCCTCAGAGAGTGCATTGGACGGCTATGAAGCACATACTTCACTACATCAGAGGTACAGTGGAGTATGGATTGTTTTATGAGCATAGGGGGAGTATACAGTTAGCAGGTTTCACAAATGCTGACTGGGCAGGATGTGTAGAGGACCAAAAGAGTACTTCAGGTTGTTGTTTAAACATTGGATCAAGGGTTGTCTCTTGGTTCAGCAGGAAGCAGAAGTCAGTTGCATTGAGCTCGACAGAGGATGAGTACATGGCAGCTAGCATGGCTTCTTGTGAGGGTATGTGGCTGAGGAAGTTACTTGCAGGGTTGTTAGAGTGTAAGCTAGAGGCTACAGTAGTTCACTATGACAATTAGAGTGGAACTAGGCTATCTGAGAATCCAGTGTTCCATGACCAGAGAAAACACATAGACATCAGATACCACTTCTTGAGAGATTGTGTTCAAAAGGGAACCATTCGGTTGGAGAACATACAGACAGATAAGCAGGTGGCAGACATTTTCACCAAGACACTTTGCAGACAAAGTTTTGTGAAGTTCAGGGATAAGTTGGGATTACTACCGAATCCCTTCCGCGTTGAGAGGGAGTGTTAAACTAGTAGCAACAAGGAAGGTCTTCCTAAATGCATGTGGTCTTGCAAGCAAAAGACTTAAATTAGGAAACCAGTTGTATTTAGTTTACTTTTCCTAAGTTTACTTTGGAAAATAAATTAAAGTGATCTAAATTAACTTTAGTGAACCACTAGTTAAAATGAAAGTGAAATTAGGGTTTTTGCTTTACCTAAATTTATAGAAGAGAGATCAATTGGTGGAGAGAATACACACACTTGTATTCCGACAGAGACAGGATACAGACAGGGAGATAAAGTCAGAAAGAGGATTTAGCGGAGGCGACGAAGGAGCGAGCAGCAGGATCATTGAGCTTCGTACAGCTGGGTTGTACACTCACACAGGAGGGTGTTGAGGTTTAGTTGGGATTTGCCCAGTGATTCTGTCGGGTGCTACATTCACTGGGGTTTGGGTGAATTTGTAGTGATTGTAAAAGTTCCATATTTTCTCATAATAAAATCTATATCTGACTACTGCATTGGTTTTCCCATCTTGGGTTTTTCCGGGGGTTTCCATACCCAAAATAATAGTGTCAATATTGTGATTTGATGTTGTGATTTATTTCTCAGTTTTATATTCCGCTGCATACTGTAAAAGATATTCATGTGTGGTTATCAGTTGATATTTTGCATGCACTGTTTAGCCCTATTTGAATATTAAAGGAAAATTTACACATACATCATCAAATAATTTGGGGGAAGGTTTGGAGCTCAGACAGTATCCCTAAGATCAACATTTTCTTTTGGCTCTTGGCAAAAAATAAGCTTCTAACTGCAGAAAACTTAAGAAAATGTGGGATATATGGGCCCTTAAGATGTAATATTTGTCTTGAACAGGAAGAAACCTCACACCATCTATTCCTCAAGTGTCCTTTCACAATTCTAGTTTGGAAGCTCCTCCTAGGTCCTATTGGCAAGAATTTCTCTCTTCCAGGAAATCTCTCCATTCTATTTTCAAACTTGCAAAGCTTATATCCAGGGAGAATTGGGAAGAAGAAGACTCTTGGCTGAATATGGAATACAATTCACAAAAATGTATGCTAGCAAATTTGGCTTGCCAGAAATAGACTCTGTTTTTATAACAAAAAACCATGAATATGATTAGCGAAAATTTGAATTCAAAACAAGTCTCTTTTCCCCAATCAGAGAATCTTAGTCCAGAAGAACTCAGTAGTGCCAAGACATTCTGTCTCAAAACTTTCTTCGAACCAAATATCCTTTTAAGCTTCACTCTTGGGAAATTAGGAAAAACCAAGAAGAATTCTCTTTTTTGCAGTTGAGGCAAAACTTAGCCACCCTCTTGTTGGAGCAGGGTCCCGCAGCTACAGAAGAAGCTGCTAGTTTAGCGGATAGATAAGTTTTGGCAGAAAGAAGATAAGATAGAGCTACGACGCCGTAGCACATTTCCAGCTACATAGCAGAGCCAGAAACCATGACTTTTAAGATAGAGAAGTCAAGGAAGATGACGATACCTGAGCGGCCGAGAAGAGAGATCTCACCCACTGCATTGAAGGCAGCGGCGAAGACAGGAGGGCTCAACGACCCTCATAAAGGAAAAGGAGCAATGAGGCTAAAGCATTGAAGACGAAGGATAGAAAAGCAAAGCGGTGCACAGTACCCATGATCAGTGCCGGGAAGCATGGAAGACTGTAGAGAGCTGTGGTGTGACGGAAATCGGCTACCTCAAGTACAGATATGGCCGACTATCACTAGTTAGGGTTTTGGGTTACCGTTGGGACAGGCCCACAGTGTTGTAATGGAAAGACCTTCAGGCTGCCTATAAAAGGATACATTTTGTATTGAAAAGGGTTAGACAATAGCGGGTTGGTTAGACAGTTAGACAGTTGTTGGATGATATAGATAATAGAAATAACATAGACTGTTGTAAAATCCAAGCTCTGGTTCTGTTATTAGCGGTAGCAATATTACTGTAACCAGTAGCTGGCTTATAGAGCATGCATGTAACGATCCGCAGGGATCGACAGAGAGGGAAGAGTATATTGTAGGAGTGTAATATAGAGAAGAAAAGAGATCTAAGAGAGAAGATCTTGAGCTGCATATGCGGTGCAGCAGAACTGCGTTTTACCTTCCCCTGAGCTATAATAAAAACACAGTTTTGTGAACGTAACTTCCATCCTGAAGGTGAACCACGTTAAAATCGAGTGTTATGTGATTGACTTATGTGTTATGTTTACTTGTGCATTCACCAGTTATTTCATGAACTTTGTTTACAGTTTAATGAATGAATGTGTTAATCAGTTACAGCAATATAGGAGGATAAACATAAGTTAAAGTCTTTGGCATGTTGTATGTGGGTTCGTTTATGCTTTGCTTGAAACAGTCACTAGTTGCAGTATTGAACAACCTGGTATGTTGAACCTTGCGAGTCGACACGAACAATGCTAAGTGTGCTGAGCCGCGGGAGTAGGTTATCGCAAGAAGGCGATACCGCACCGGCAGAGGAGCTGCGGTGTGCGATACCGTAGGTTAAGGGCTTAGCGTTGGGAGGAAGTTACGTGTCGCCTGGTGAGCGGCGATGCGATAAGGCTAGAGTCATCGCGAGTTAGTGAAAGTGCGCGACATGGAAAGGGACCGCAGGACAGTAGAAGGGATATCTCGCGGCTAGAGAGCTGCGAGATGAGGAGATTGCGCGACGCGAGCAGAGGAGTCGCACGACGCGCAGAGAAAGAGACCTCGCAGCTAGAAGAGCTGCAAGTCGTAAGAAAAGACGCCACAGAACCTGGTCCAAGAGGCTTGAGTCCTTGTCCAACCCATTAGAATCACTTCGGGTGAGACTTCAGGCCGCTTTGTGGTCTGTTGTCGAAAGGGCCAGTGAGCTAGGGGTGTTGTTGGTTGATTATAGTAAACCCGGGTCTGCCCATCATAACCAACAAATGGTTCCGTTGCCGGCTTTGAACAAACAGAGCGCTGATGTTTTGGTGGCGTCCTACGAGAGATGAACTCAACGAGTGGGTTTGGTCTAACCAAAAAGAGTTTGCTGAACGAGAGAACAGGAGTCCTAAGCTGAGTACAGAGGCCTGGTTGCAAAAACATATTAGTTCAGACATACATGCGATATTTTTTGCTACCTTTGGAAACGAGCTATATGACTGGTTATCCAAGTTGACAAATACAAGCATATTCAAGAAGAAAAGAAACATTGTCTGGACACCGGAGCTGATTCAGGCTGTGAAGGACCTTGATAATCCGCTCACGAGGACAGTAGACTTCTGTCTTGCGAGTGTGCTAGACGGATTTGTCACATAGTTTGCAGTTGACCAGAGAAAGAGCTTCAGCGAGGCTGAGCGCTACTTCTTCAAAGGATATCGTGGTAAGTACCTCAGATCTTTAAACTTGTCCATTAAGATGCTATTATATGAAAAAGGAACAATGGATCTAGTTTCAGATGAGTAAGTAGAGATAGTAATGTCACAAGAGTTTGAAAGTGATTTTGATGACATTGGACGAACACGTAGTGGAAATAAGTATAAAGTAGATTTCAGATCTCCAATATTTGAAGACAGTCTAGATCATACTAGATAGCAGAGTCCTAGTACTACAGAAGGTTCAGAAGGGGGTATCCCTTACCACCCTTATACCCCACAGAAACAGACCGGGACTCAGAACAATCCCGTAGGAACTCCGTTTAGTAGCTCACAGATAGTACCTACCACCGCTACATCACCTTCACCTACACCGTCGAGTGGTAGTAACACAGTAAATCAACATCCACCGCGTAGAAATAGAATGGGGGATGATATGAAGTTACCTATATTTAAGGGAACAGGGGCAGAAGACCCAGAGCAGCACTGGTTTTTATGTGAAGCCATGTGGACCATTAAAAGCATCAATGATGATAATCTTAAACTTATACAGCTGGTCACCACACTCAGAGATCGCGCCTTAACATGGTATATCAAGTATACCACAGTACCCAGAACACTTGCCCAAGTCAAGACTGCCATGATTAAAGAGTTTAAGAAACCTAAGTCTGAGTCATAGTGCATAACAGAACTCAAAGACATCAAGCAATTACCTACAGAGTCGGTGTGGGACTTTGATCAGAAATTCAAAGCCCTTATAGACCAAGTCAGTTTTGAGTTTGCACCCGAGCAGCATAAGGAATGGTTTATCGCAGCCCTGCTCCCTCACATCAGACTGTCGTTAATGCAGCAGAAACTCCAGACGCAGGATGACGCGTTGGAGATGGCAATGAAACTCGAGGCTTCACCTCTAGCTGAGACTAGTACAGGCATGACAACTCTACAGAACCAGTTGGCTAATCTTACATTATAGTTGCATGAGCTGAAGAAAGGGAAAGAAGTTGCGTAAGAGATATGGTGCATAAAATGTAAAGCACAGGTCCATAGTAAAGACAATTGTCCGGTCTTTGTAGAATATATAGCAACAGGGGCTCCTAACCCCTTACCACAGACCCACGGGCCATGGTGCGAGATATGAAAAATGCGAGGACACCTACCCCACCATTGCCCTCTACTTCAGAAGTATGTACAGACACCTAAGAACTTATACTGCGTCTTCTGCAAGTCTGTAGGCCATCAGGAACAAGATTGTCGAGCCTATGATATGATGGTCGGAGCGAAGCAAGACTTGTACAGAGTCCAATCGAAAACACAGGGTCCAGCAGCAGGACCACAGCAGGATCTGGCTTATGGTGGTCGGGGCGGAGGATTCAGAGGACGAGGCCATGGAGGAGGCTTCGGCCGAGCAGAAGGCTTTGGCCGTGTAGAAGGCTTTGGCCGTGGCCGTGGACCAATGATGTGTTACAACTGTGGAGTTGTAGGACACTATGCTAGGGACTGTCAGAGCCCCACTACCACATGTAATTATTGTAAATCTTATGAACACACTATTGAGGAATGTCCTACCTTGATAGCTAAGATCAGAGAACCTAAGCCAGCAGCACACCAGAACATCCAGCTTATTGCTGCTGAGCGGGACGAGCCAGAACCAAGCGTCAATATTGTGACTCGTAGCGGTGTTTCTACCAGTGGGACATCGCAAGAAACAGGGAAGAACACAGAGAAGGAGTGGGTGTGCAGAGCTCCTAACAAAGCAACACCACTTGACCTGCAAACGAACAAACAAACATTTCAGGAAGCTAAGGCTTTCTTTGATGACCCTACGCAATCAGGATCACAGATACCACCGTCTAGGGGCGTACCGCAGCAATCACCTTGTGGCGATAGCCTTGTACAGACATCGCAGGCTACCACATCTGAAAGATGCGATGAGGAGGAGATGGCAGGAAGCGTCTACTCCTTCCTGCGGAGTTGTCTAAAACTAGTAAGAAATGAGCAAGCTATCACAGAACTTCAGCGAATAGTCGATCAGTGTCAACCATCCTCTTCCGTGAGCAGTACACAGTGTGTTGTTCATAATATTACAGGACATACAAGAATAGGGAGGGAGATGCGACTCACAGCTCAGATTGGAGAGTTTGAAATGGATGAGGTCATCCTAGATCTAGGATCAGATGTAAACATTCTGATTAAGCAGACATGGGAACAGATGGGTAGCCCTAAGTTAACCAGATCGCCTATCCATCTAAGATTAGCTAATCAGCAACAGGTAACACCCCTGGGTCGGTTACCGCGAGTACCAGTTGATATTGACGGATTTCGCAGCTTTGCAGACTTTGAAGTTATAGAAATCATTGGCGATAGCAAACCCTACCCAGCACTACTAGGCATTGATTGGGCGATCGGTAACATGGCTGTTATCAACCTAAAGAGAAGACAAATGACCTTTTAGGACGCGCAGATCCGCGTCATCACACCGTTTGATACTTTTCAGGGTCCTAGATATATTGAACCTATCCGAGCAGAAGAGGAGGCACATAACATAGAAAGCCTCTATCATATGACTATAAACCAGGGCAACTATGTTAACCCAACCGCAAAAGGGAACATTAGTTGGCGATGCAACAGCTCATGCGCATCGGATTCAGAGGTTGGTCTAGAAAACTGGCAGAATAGACTTCATGAAGTTTCAGCGTGTAGATGTGCGTACTTCACTAAGTCACTGCGATGGATTGGCGCAGAGATCAATGAGATTCCAGCGTTTCATGGTCTAACTGATATCCAAGACTTCCTCGCGCAGTTTGAACGATAGATTCCTCATGAACAGAGGATCACAGCTATGGATCTTCCAGTACGAGCCACGCCTGCAAGATGGTGGTATACACACAAAGAGAATATCGCATCATGGGATGATATTAAAAGATTGATGGCCATCAGATTCTCCATTGACACCGATTACATTCAGCAGAAATACATAGGAGAAAGTAACCCCAGGTCACACATTCAGGCATGTGAACAGGATTGGTCGGACATTCCCGAGGATGAATGGGTTCACTAATTCATTCACACTTTGGACATAGTTCCAAGGAACTGGTATACAGAGGCAGAATTGCGCAAGGGAACGACTACATGGCCCCTTATGATAGACAGCTTCCTACTCACCTTCACTTTTGAATCTGAGTATCCGAATGTTGATCAGGCCTTAGATATAATAAAGATCAAGATATTTGAGGACTGTACCCCATCAGTATAGACTCAACCTGAGTGGGTCGTTCAATTAACAGAGGCGCTAGAGTGCTATAACTTTCAAGCAGAACCAGAGGACGAGGATGAGGATCCTCGTAGTACCAACATTCCAGAGTTGGAAGGGACTCGCGATGTTGAGGGACCACAGCTAGAAATCCCAGAATTCACAGAGCCCATCAAGATTAAGAAGATCAATATTGGCACAGACACAGAACCTAAGTTTGCCTCTATTGGATATCATTGGAGTGATGAAACATTCAGACAGATCGCTAACTTGTTGCATGACTATCAGGACCTATTTCCCACCAAGTTCACAGAGATGAAGGGAATAGTTGGAGACCTTGGAGTCATGAGGATACCATTGAAGGAGGATGCTAGACCAGTAAAGCAGCGTCCCTACAGATTGAATCCACGATATAAAGAAAAATTAAAGGATGAGATCGATAAGATGCTAGCGGCAGGCATCATTGAGCCGGTAGAAGAGAGTGAATGGGTTAGTCCCATGGTCGTACAGGAAAAGAAAACCAAAGGAGAAATCAGGATCTGTGTCGATCTGCGCAAACTCAACGATGCATTGCTTCATGATCCATTTCCGACACCGTTCACTGATGAAGTGTTAGACAACGTGGGAGGACAGGAGGTATACTCCTTCACCGATGGCTTTTCAGGCTATCATCAGATCAGAATCCATCAAGAAGATCGATCTAAGACAACCTTTGCAACAGAATGGGGCTCGTTCCAGTATACGGTAATGCCCTTTGGTCTTAAGAATGCACCAGCTATATTTTCTAGAGTAGTAGTTGCTGTATTTAAAGAATACATTCATAAATTCCTAGAAGTATATTTTGATGATTGGACTGTATTTGGACTCGTTGACAAGCACATAGGAGATCTAAGACTAATGTTAGAGAAATGTAGGCAGTACCAGATTTCTCTAAACTTGAAGAAATGTATATTTTGTGCACCATTTGGTATTTTGTTGGGTCACATTGTTTGCAGACAAGGCTTGATGGTAGATCCCGCAAAGATTGCCATCATTGTAAATCTTCCAGCACCCAACTCAGTTAAGCAACTGAGGACAGTACTTGGTCATACCGGGTACTACAGAAAATTCATCAAGGGCTACACAAAGATTACAGCGCCGATGGAGAAATTGCTAAAGAAGGATGTAAAATTCCTATGGAATGAGGAATGTCAGCAGAGTCTAGACACACTTAAGGAGAAGATGGTTACAGCACCCATCTTAGTATTTCCAAACTGGACTAAGCCATTTCATGTACATGTGGATGCATCTGGCATCGCACTAGGGGTTGTTTTAACACAACCAGGAGAAGGAGATATTGACCATCCTATCGCATACTCCAGCAGAAAGCTCTCGACAGCATAAAAGAACTACACCACCACAGAAAGAGAAGGGTTAGCTATGGTGTACGTGCTGCAGAAGTTCAAGCACTACCTGTTGGGTGCCTCGTTTAAGATGTTTACTGACCATTCCGCGTTAAAGTATTTGGTCAATAAGCCAGTGTTAGGGGGGAGAATCTGCAGATGGTTACTCCTCTTTCAGGAGTATGATTTCAAAATCATTGTGAAACCAGGAATATTGAACGCCGAACCTGATCATCTGTCGCGGATAGACTCAGGAGAGGAGCCAAGTAACCTAGAGGACAATTTGCCAGATGTGCAGTTGTTTTCTATTCAGATCATAGACGACTACTATGCTAATATTATCCACTTCCTTACTACCGGATTAGCACCTGAGGAGTTTACTAAGCAGCAAAAGAAGCAATTGGTTGTTAAAGCAGCAGACTTCACCCTGATCGTGGGACAGTTATACAAGTTAGGTCCAGATGAAGTCCTGCGCAGATGTGTGATGCCGCATGAAAAAGAGACTATCATCAGGGAGGCACATTCAGGAACCGCAGGAGGTCATTTCGCAGGAAAGCCGACTGCGCAGAAAATCTTGGATGCAGGATTATGGTGGCCTACGTTGCACAAAGACACTAAGGACTTTTGCAGATGCTGCGATATCTGCCAGAGGGTAGGAAAACCCTCACGACGCGATGAAATGCCGCTGCGACAGCAGGTTACGCTGCGCGCATTTGACAAGTGGGCAATAGACTTTGTGGGTCCTATCAACCCACCAGGAAAACGAACTGGTGCGAGATATATCATCACTGGAACAGAGTACCTCACCAGATGGGCAGAGGCCAAAGCAGTAAAGAATTGTGATGCTGCTACAGCCGCACAGTTCATTTTTGAGAACATCATCAGTAGATTTGGATGCCCAGTAATTTTGATGAGGGACCAAGGTACCCATTTCTTGAACAGCACTATTGAGGCCTTGACAGAAGAATTCCAGATTCAGCACCATAAGAGCACTCCCTACCACCCACAGGCTAATGGTACGGTGGAGGCCTTTAACAAGATTTTATAAAATGTGCTTACCAAGATCTCCAATAGCCAAAGGAATGATTGGGACCTTAGAGTTAACGCTGTATTATGGGCGTACAGGACCACATGCAAGAAACTTACAGGACACACGCCTTTCAGCTTGGTATACGGACAGGAGGCTGTTGTGCCCATGGAGTATATCCTTCCTAGTTTAAGAATTGCTCAGATTACCGGGATGATCGATACAGACACAGTGGAAGAAAGGCTAGCACAGCTGCTTGCCTTAGAAGAAGACAGATTCATCGTGGGATTCCATCAGAAAGTGCAGAAGGCACGAGAAAAAGCTTGGCATGACAGACACATTAAGAGTAAGACTTTTCAGATCGAAGACCTAGTGCTCCTCTATGACAGCAAGTTTATTAAGTTTCCAGGGAAGTTCAAGACGCATTGGCTGGGGCCATATCAGATACAACAAGTTACAGAGGGAGGTGCCGTTCAGCTCAGCAAGCTGGATGGGGAGCTTCTTCCCACTTGGATTAATGGCAGTAGGCTTAAGCTCTATAGTGATAGCCACCCCGCCTCTCAGCCCTAGCTTAGCCAGTTTATGGTGGTGCAGATGTCCATTGTAGTTGAAAGGAGGCATCGCACCGGGAATCAGTCTACACCGGCAAGTATTTTAAGTATGAGGAATCACATAAGGTCGGTTCAGTTTTGCGCAATTCATCAGTGGCTTGTGGGAAAAAAAAAAGGGGGAACTTAAGTATTGTTTTACGCAGGTGATGCGGAGTCGCATCGTGGCAGTGCGATGTCTCCCCGTGCCCACGTACCCACTTTGCAAGGAAGCAAAGGGATAGTCAAGTCACCTTCTGACCAGCAGTTAATGAGGAAATGACAGGTATATCTTACCGTAGATTTGGCAGCAGTATAATCAATTTTTCCAGATTTAGTAAATCTTCGACAGGACTGGGGCCTGTACACACACGTTTCGAGGGAAATTCGATCGGCATTTATTAAGGATCGGATGACAAGTGTGGTCTTGTCTAGGCATTTATTATGACCAACGGGTTCAGTATAGATGATCGTTGCATCCAGGATTATCGTATTGGGCATAAAAGCAGAAAGTATTCAATTGGGACGGTTACGTTTGCAGAAAAAACCGAGAGCTATAGAGTAAGTTGTTAAGAATTCCCTGTGAAGAGCTAAGTTTGTTACAGAGTGTTGTGATTTTCAGAAGTTGCAGCCATTGCATGCCCAGGAGATTCTACTAAGACGGTTCTGTCCGAGGACGAACCTTTAGAAGACATGCCGAGACGCTTCGACCCTGGTGGCCGTAGGTCCGCTATGACGACGCCGCCCAGGGTTGTGAAATTAGGTACATCACAGGTCAGACAGCCGCTAAGAATGAAGAGTCAAGCGCCGGAAGTAGAAGTTGTCACCAAAGTCTCTGCTAAGGAGAAGAAGAACGCCGAGCCGATCACTAAAGATAAGAAAGCAAAGCAGAAGAATGATGAGAAGAAATCTCCCGCCAGGAGGAAAGTAAAAATGAGAAAAAGAAAGCAACGGGAGAAGGAAGATGACCTATATCATTAGCTAAGAGCAGAACAAGAGGTTCCAGAGCTCAAGAATGAAAATATGCGGAACCAGAGTCACGCGAATACCTGGAGCGACTTGTTGAGAAGAAAAGTGAAAGGGAAAACAAACCGAGCAAGCATTTTTTATTCAATATGCAGACAAAGGCTTGTTCTCGGAACGGAATTCATGGTTTGTATCTCTTTCATATAGAGGGCTCAAGACTCAATGAAATGTTTGAGAAGGCTGGAAGATACAGATTTTCTTTGTGATAAAAGTTCTAACCCAAATAAAGAGGAAAGGATATCTGTGGAAGACCTTTCAAACACTAGAAGGTTCTTAAAAAGTTTTAGGAGCGACGAGAGCGAGACCATGACTAAGGGCAGGAAGGATAAGAGAGCCCAACGAACCAAGTTACAGAAACTATAAGGAGCGTGTCGAAGCAATGCAGAACGAAGTCGCAGGACTTCGAGACAAGTTTAATAAGGCTTCGCAGGAAGCCAAGGCAAAGCTACAGCAGGAGAAGCCCACTGGTAGTGGCTCGAGGGCGAGCCACAAGTAAGTGTTAGGGGACTGTTGGAGCAGGGTCCCGCAGCTACAGAAGAAGATGCTAGTTTAGCGGATAGATAAGTTTTGGCGGAAAGAAGATAAGATAGAGCTATGGCGCCGTAGCACGTTTCTAGCTACAGAGCAGAGCCGGAAACCATGACTTTTAAGATAGAGAAGTCAAGGAAGATGACGGTACCTGAGTGGCCGAGAAGAGAGAGCTCACCCACTGCATTCAAGGCAGTGGTGAAAACAGGAGGGCTCAACGACCCTCATAAAGGAAAATGAGCAACGAGGCTAAAGCATTGAAGACGAAGGACAAAAAAGCGAAGCGGTGCATAGTACCCATGATCAGCGCTGGGAAGCATGGAAGACTGCAGAGAGCTGTGGTGTGATGGAAATCGGCTACCTCAAGTACAGATATGGCCGACTATCACTAGTTAGGGTTTTGGGTTACTGTTGGGACAGGCCCACAGTGTTGTAATGGCAAGACCTTCGGGCTGCCTATAAAAGGATACATTTTGTATTGAAAAGGGTTAGACAATAGCGGGTTGGTTAGACAGTTAGACAGTTGTTGGATGATATAGATAATAGAAATAACATAGACTGTTGTAAAAGCCAAGCTCTGGTTTTGTTATTAGCGGTAGCAATCTTACTGTAACCAGTAGCTGGCTTATAGAGCATGCATGTAACGATCCGCAAGGATCGACAGAGAGGGAAGAGTATATTGTAGGAGTGCAATATAGAGAATAAAAGAGATCTAAGAGAGAAGATCTTGAGCTGCATATGCGGTGCAGCAAAACTGTGTTTTACCTTCCCCTAAACTATAATAAAAACACAGTTCTATGAACGTAACTTCCATCCTGAAGGTGAAACACGTTAAAATCGAGTGTTATGTGATTGACTTATGTGTTATGTTTACTTGTGCATTCACCAGTTATTTCATGAACTTTGTTTACAGTTTAATGAATGAAGGTGTTAATCAGTTACAACAATATAGGAGGATAAACATAAGTTAAAGTCTTTGGCATGTTGTATGTGGGTTCGTTTATGCTTTGCTTGAAACAGTCACTAGTCGCAGTATCGAACAGCCTGGTATGTTGAGCCTTGCGAGTCGACATGAACAACGCTAAGTGCGCTGAGCCGCGGGAGTAGGTTATCGCAAGAAGGCGATACCACACCGGCAGAGGAGCTGCGGTGCGCGATACCGTAGGTTAAGGGCTTAGCGTTGGGAGGAAGTTACGTGTCGCCTGGTGAGCGGCGATGCGATAAGGCTGGAGTCATCGCGAGTCAGTGAAAGTGCGCAACATGGAAAGGGACCACACGACAGTAGAAGGGATATCTCGTGGCTAGAGATCTGCGAGACGAGGAGATCGCGCGACGCGAGCAGAGGAGTCGCGCGACGCGCAGAGAAAGAGACCTCGCAGCTAGAAGAGATGCGAGTCATAAGAAAAGACGCCACAGAACCTAGTCCAAGACGTTTGAGTCTTTGGCCAACCCATTAGAATCACTTCGGGTGAGACTTCAGGCCGCTTTGCGGTCTATTGCCGAAAGGGCTGGTGAGCTAGGGGTGTTGTTGGTTGATTATAGTAAACCCGGGTCTGCCCATCATAACCAACACCTCTTTCTTGATGGTGCCTCAAAGAAAATCCCGGGGAGGCAGGTGCGGGCAGGGTCATCTTTGATCCTGGAGGGAATATAGTGTCGTATTATGTCTGGGGTCTTGGTAAAAAAGCCAACAATGAAGCTGAGTGGCTCGTGCTCTTCTTTGGATTGGAGCTGGCTAAGAAACTCAAGATCACTAAAATAATTGTCTTGGGAGATTCCAAGAAAGTTATCCACAAAATGATCAATGGTTACAACAAAGGAGCAGTCAAAATTCGAAGAATCTATGAGTGAATTCGGCAAGCCTCTATAAATATTCAAACTACATTTTACCACATTCTCAGAGGTAACAATTTTGAAGCTGATAAGCTGGAAAACCAAGGAGCTAAGCTAAAAATGGGAATATCCAAGGTTAATGGTAGCTTGAAAAACATAAATTATGTCCCCTAGGAACACCTACAAGGATGAAGGGGTCCAAGGGTGGCCTTAAGGTTGGTGCTTGGCCTCCCCACTATATTTCATTTTTAATTAAAAAAAAACATTTTATTGAATGGGGGGAAGTCCCCACTAACCGTCGATCCTACAACCGACAGACTGCATGGCCTCCGGCATCCAGCTGTTTCCTTACATCCCATGTGACAGGCTTTAATGCAACCCCAGGCTCGCTCAGTTGGATTAGAGTTCCCACACAAGCCATGGAAAACTCCCTCAAGAAGTCTCCTTCAGTTTCATTCAGTCTTCACGCATTTGTTTCTTCTGGTGCAGTGACTGTCTGCGGTGGTGCAGTGAATGGTTTTCTTGGTGCAGCGAATGCCTTTTCCGGTGTGGATATTGCTTGCGCATCAACACGTTTTTGTGGTGCGGTGAAAGGTCTTCCTGGTGTAACAAACGATTATTGTGGTGCTGTGAATGGTTTTTATGGTGCAAAGATTGGTTTTCCTAGTGCAGTGAATGCGCTTCCTGGTGCAACGAAGGTTTGTGAAGTGAGCATTCCTCATGTAGAGCCTCTGTTATCCTTAGGCTCCCTTAGCATTACAGATAAGGACTTGTTGCCCAGTTCTCAAGAGCTACATTTAGCTCTCGTTGTGCATTCAGAATTGTCTTTGTCTCAGGAAGTTATGGCAGACAGGGATGTTACACTGAATAATCTCCAGGCATCCCTAAGGGATATCAAGCAACACATTCGATGGCTTTATGACATTATGAACAGGGGGGTAACATAAGGGAGCTCAACAATTGAAGAGGGCAAATGGATGGCCCGGAAAATGGGGAATCACAACGTTCGAATTGAAGACAACCACAGAGATTTGCACGAGCTAATGGGAACAATTGGTTACATGAAGGAGGATTTGCAAAAGTTGGTAAACATGAATCAAAGCAGCCATTTTCATGACTCTCCTGTCAGAGATCAGCCAATGGAATAAACCTCAAAATTTCAGCCAGTTAAAGACCCAAAGTGAAAGCAACGGGAGTAGTTCAAGTTCAAATGGTATTTTATGTTTTTTTGCATTTTGCTTTTAGGTGTCTATGTTCGCATATACCCTTCGAAGGGCGATAGAAGCTTTTTTTGGCACAGTTGCAGGTTTAAGTCAATAGTTTCTAGTTCAAACAATTCTATATTTTTGGGTAAAAACATTAAGTTTTGCAGGTCTCATACCTCCTTTTTTGTACACTTGGTTGTTTACAGCCTTTTTATATAAATACAATATCTTCTAGGTTTTTGTTAAAAAAAAACTATCACTTTTGCTATTTGTGAATGAGGTTTTCTCAGAGTTATTTAAAGAAAACTATGTCACATGAAATGATCCATTGGTGGTTTATAAGGAGGTAGAGTTCCACTTATGTTAGATGGGTGTCTTCAATTATTAAATTGTTTCCTTATCTCTGTGAAAAAATAGCTCTTAGCCAATTAAAAGCAAACACAATTTCAGCATATAAATAATATCCTCAAGAAAGCCAATCTACTCTATGGTCACCATCAAGGCTATCTTCCATGAGGTGATGTGCTTACACTGAACCTATAAAATCTAGTGACTTCTTTGAAATCAATTAAACTCTCATTAAGTGTAGTGTATAGTCTCGTGTATAGATTAAGGATAAAGTGTAGTGTATGGTCTTGTGTATAGATTAAGGATAGATACTACTAAAAACCACATGAGCCTATTAAAGATAGCCTTACCAATAACCACAAAAAAAACACTTGCTTTTCTTTTAATTGGTTAAAAACTAATAATTAATGATACAAAACCTTAAAGCATTTCCTCCAAAGTAAAAATGTCTCCTCTAATAAAAATGATAAATCAACCCACATTAACAAGCAAATGCTCTTGATGTTTTCTGTGATGCTTCGGGTATGAGCATTAGTCCGAGCAAATCTCAATTTTATCAATCAACGTGGGTTCGTGATGAGTTGGAGGCACTGCAACAGCTTTTTACTTTTGATATCCTGCCTCTTGAACATGGATTCAGATACCTGGGTTTCTTTCTGAAGCCAAATAACTATAAGATCAGGGACTGGTTTTGGATGCTTAAGCGGATTGAGACCCGCATTGGTCATTGGGGCCATCGTTTTTTATCCATTGGTGGTAGACTCATATTGACAAAATCAGTTCTGGAAAGCATTCCTATTTATTGGTTCTCACTTTCCTGGATACTGAAAGCTATTCTTAAGATGATTCAGAGCAGAATGACGAGGTTCATATGGTCTGGGTACAGTGATAAGTCTTCTATTTGCTTGGCAAGATGGGGATTATTGACAAAGCCAAAAGATTGTGGAGGTTGGGATCTAAAAGACCTTGGAGAATTTGGAAAAGCACTTATGGCAAAAAATTTGTGGCGGTGTATATTTATACCAGGCCTGTGGCATCGGGTGATCTCTGCCAAGTACATTAGGGGCTGGCCGATTTCTGAGTGGATCAGATTGTCTGTGTACGATCTGAGGAACATTTCGATTATTTGGAGGGCGCTTATGAAGGCGTTGCCTATACTAAAGCTGTGGTTGGCGTGGCGACCTGGGGATGGATGGAGCGTTAGGATTGGCCGCAACCCTATTCTAGGTTTGAATGGTGCTTACAGACTTTCGGATCCACTATTGACCATATTACTTGAAAAAAGAATATATTTTTTGGCAAAGGCAGCAAAATATACAGATGATAACTATTTCACGGTTTGGATGGATGCACAGGATTTAAATCTATCTGGTACTATGGCTTCTGAATGGAATTTTTATACATATAAGCTTAGAAACACTGGTTTAAGGCTGCATCAATGTAAAGATTCTCTGATCTGGAGTAAGAATGTGAAGACTGGTACTATCAATGCGTCACTGGCTTATTCATCTACTATTTTTTCCTCTTTTCCGGATTGTATTCCTATATGGTTTAAGGCGGTTTGGAGATGGAAAATTCCTCTTAAGACGGTGTTATTCTCCTGGTTATTGTTGGCTGAACGTATACTTACTTGGGATATGCTCCAGAGAAAGGGCTTCGAGGGGCCTGGTATTTGCTCGTTATGTTATGATGCTGAGGAAAGTATTACACACATGATGATTGACTGCCCATTTTCTGTGCAGGTTTGGAAGCTTATTGGTTATTTATTTGGTACTGATCTTATTTGGCATGGAAGATATATTGCCGAGGCTTTCGGTGGTTGGATTACTGGTGACAGTAAGCTGCGGTCCATCCCTTTTCATGTGTGTAGACTCATCTGGTTGGCTAGGAACTCTTTTATCTTCAGGAATGCATCTACTACTCCACTTCAGATTGTAAATAAGTTACAGATTATTTGGAATGAGGGACCCAAGTTGTTCAAGAAGAATCAGCCTCGTATTATTCTGCAACCTTCTTTTCTACATTACATGTCTGTAGGATACTTTGATGGGGCCTCACAGGCTGGCGGCTCTATGTGTGGAGTTGGGGCGATTCTCATTTCGCCCCTCCTGGGCAGATATAACTTAAAGTGGAACTGTGGTATTGGCTCCAACACTCGGGTTGAATTACTGGCTTTATGGAGTATTCTTCACTTTGCTAGATCTTTGGGCATAGATGCAATTCAAATTGCCGGTGACTCCCGGGTCATTGTTGAGTGGTTTAAGGGCATATTTCATTTGGAAGCGGTCCTCCTTGCCTCTTGGATGGATCGTATTATGCATCTGAAGAGTCAATTTGTGGAAATCAACATCCAGCATGTATATAGGGAGATCAATTATGATGTTGATCTTTTATCTAAGCAGGCATTAGCGGTGCCGGTTGGACACTTTTTGGTGGCTCGTGGGGATGGTCGTGATCCATCTGCTTTTAACTTTTCTGGGTCTTTTTAGTTTTATGGCTTATATTTATGAACGCATAAGATTGTTATATCTTATGGTTCATATGGGGTATCTACCTGTGGTGTATTATGTTAGATATTACATAATTCGCCATGGTTGGACTCCTGTTGGGTGATGTCGAAGATATGTGGTAACTAGGGGGCTTTGGTCAGTTTTCGGTCTTTTGACTAGTTGGTGGGAGTTTTCTGTTGTGGACCAGTATTGACGGTTGTCATATTGTATATCTTTTTGGTGATACCTTTTTTATATATAATATATATATAAGATCTTTTTTTATGAAAAAAAAAACAAGCAATAATAATTATTGGATTCACAGTAACTATAACTAAATTACAATAGATTTAAATACGCTTTAATAATAATAATTACAACCAAAAACCTAAACTAATTAATGCTCCGCAACAAGGCGAGACCATGGCCCGAGGAACGATCTGTCCACCTTCGGTATATAGATAATCATAACAATCAATCGATAGATGATAATTAAAAGCGGCTTACTCTGCCAACATTCCTTCCTCTTTATTTTTCGTCAATCTTGTTCTCACTCTGCAACTTCTCTACCTCGGTAACTGTGGCCTAAACTTCCAAGATCAGCACAATCCAACCTCAGCACAATCCAAATTTATCAAAAAAGCGAGAGGAGAAGCCAAGTTTCTGGACGTGAATACTGTTAATGCAGCCCAATTAATCAGTTGCAGAGGAGTGCGGATTCGATAAAGAAATTCACAAATCTTTGACGCCATAGCCATCAGTTGAAAGAGGTATGTTTCATTCGCAATTATTCTTCAAACCCATTTCAGTTTTCGAGTTCGGAACGAAAAGAAAACTGTATTGATCTCTCAAGAGGAGCATACTTCTGTAATGAACACTGATGAGAGATTGACTCGTGGTAACCTTACAACAATCAAATTAATAGTGAAGTAGTACCTCTTCTTTAACCTCTCTGCAGAGCACATGTATTCCCGACTTGATCATAACACCAATATTGCTCATTCTTCTCCATCAATGGATTGTGTTTCGGCTAAGCTCCCAAATTGTTTAAGGGCATATTTGGGAGACCAAGATTCTTCTCCTCCCCAAAATTCTGAGTGCCAAGAAAATATGAAGCTGCAATTGAATATCAAGGGCAAAAAAGAATCCATTCCATCTCTACATCCCATTCCCAGCATTCAGCATTCTGTCAATGTCAAGGCGTCCTCTAAGTCCCTTAAAGTAAAGGCAAATCTCTCTAATTCTCAATCTCGGACTTACAATATATAAGGCATTGTTTATCAGAATTAGCCAATTTCTGAAATCCCATTTCAATTTCATGTTTTCTAACAGGTAGGCTCCCGGAAATCTCTACAATCTGTTATGAATACTCATATATCTCGTAGTGAAGAGAAAAGTCAGGGGAATTCAAGGATAAGAAGCCTCGGTTTATCCAATCAAAAGATTGCAAGCCAGGAGAATAGTATGGGTGGATCTCTCTATTTGTTGGTAGATGCCATTGAGATATTAGAAGGTCAGCAACATCACAGAACTTTCGGCATCGAGATTCAGGAAAAGGTTTCAGTCCAGGAACTTTTACCCGAAAACATGCTCATGCGAATAAAAAATGCTTTGGGCAAACCTAGTTTGCAAAACCATCAATGCTTGGTTGAGGATCATGGTATGGAGTCTGTAAAAATATTACCCTTCAATAAGGTTAGCGAACCTGGTGATGTTCAACATTGTTTCAGCAGCATTTCAAAAGAGTGTGAGATAGGGCAAGGAACCATGTCCGTGACTCGTTCGAAGCGAGGAAGATTGCAAGCCTTCCCCTCCAAGTATTCAGACTCGGTATTGCAGCCATGGAAGAAAGTTTCAAGAAAGGTGCCCACTTGTCACTGTTCTTGAATTTCAGAGGTAAGCTAACGAAGCTCAGGTCTCAAATGTAACTCGATTTTTATTACATTCTCACTGTGGTTTGGGAGGTCCAATTACATCAACTGATAAGCATTTACATTGTCAGGGTTTCCATTTTTGGGAGGGGTTTTGGGTTCAAATGTAACTCATAGGCACCCACATTCTCACTATGGTTACAAAGTTCTCCTTACATTAACTGATAAAAGCCAGGAAGATTGCAAGCCTTCCCTCTATATATTCACACTCTATATTGCATCCATGGAAGAAAGTTTCAAGAAAGGTGCCTACTTGTTACTGTTCTTGAATTTCAGAGATAAGTTGATGAAGCTCAAGGTTCAAATGTAACTAGCTGACACTCACATTTTCATTGTTATTGGGAAGCTCTGTGACAATTAATAAGCAATTAGGGTAACAATGTTTCGATTTTTTCTTCACTAGTAACTCGGACTTATTAAGCACCCACGTTCTCACTATGATTTGAAATGTCCACTTACAGAAACTGATTAGCATCTTCAATAACAAAGGCTTTCAATTGTTTGAAGCTTTGATATTATTAGTGATTCAATATCAAACACTCATCCTTCATGAAGACTGGTGAAAAAAATTACATGTTGTCCAAGACTTAAGAATTAAGGCTTGCACCTATGTTTTGTATATAGTGTACGTTGCTGTGGGCCTCACAAGCAAGGCTGATTCTTGACTTATATAGGATATAATTTTATCTGGTTTGAGATTGTTTTTATTAATAATGCATATTATGTTTTATTGTTAAAAAATAAATTGTAGCTAAAAGTGCTAGCATGTCATCTTTGGCTCTGATCTCAAGAGTATTTATATCTTTCCGAAAAAATGTCAATCATGTTGAACTGTAACATGCATTTTCTGCAAATCGATCCATCGTTCCTCTCTGGGATTGGATTCTGATTAATAGAAACATGGATTGGTTTGAGAATCAGATAGATTTTAGGAGGAACATGGATTGGATTCATAATTTGATAGATGTTAGAAGAAATTGTAATTTATACTATTCATTGCCCTGCAGGTTGCAACAATCTTCAATAAATAATAATGGCTTTTACCAATTGACCATATTTTACTTTAGGTGTATAATTTTGTTTTATTTTATTGAGGTTATCCAGGTCTATTATACTTCAGACATTTTAAGTGTGGTTTAGAACTTATTTTTCATTTTTTTAGCTATCATGTGATCGAGTGAAGACGCCGTAGCAAATTTACTTATGGGTGATTCCATGAAGATGGGTAACTGTTTTTGGCCAAATATGGCGATGAAAAATAGAAATTTTACCATGTATTAAATTGAAGTTTTTTTAAATATACCAATATCATTTAATGTGCCAAATTTTCAGTTAATGAAACGTGTGTCCTTAAAATTTTGAAAAGCAATTAACAAGTGCCTTGTGTGTGTGCAAAATAATTTAATGTTAAATTAATAATTAAAAGAAAATCAAATATGTGAACATGATATGCACTAGTTGGTACATATTTTTCCTTTAATTTTTCTTGAAAATTTATATTTATTGTTATTTTTGAAACTGAAGAGTGAATATTTCAGTCGCATTGTGCGCCAAATCTTTTTATTGTTTAAATAAACTGCAAAACTAAAAATACCCTTTTGAAGAGGACCCACCGATGTAGTGCTTTTATATTTTTTCAACTTTTTGAATGTTGTGTATTTTGAATGTTGTTGATTTATCTTTGAGCTCATTCGAAGTTGTCGACACGGTTTTTACAATAAGCTTTAACAAAAAATTAAAAAAGAATCACATGAAGATACAAATTCCTAAAATATATGTCACTGGATAGAGGATTCGTTGACGTATCCAACGGTATCAAGTCTGCCCATTAATGTGCATTTAATGACATAATTAAGTCCCTAAAAGGCACACAAATATCATTTATGCAAAAAAAGGCCATGGGCATGTTTTCTAGGCCCTCGTCAATTGAGATTTTAAATACCTCGATCGAGGGCTTGAATAGTCCTTGATTGAGAGTTACGTAAAACCATCAATCGAGGTATTTTCCTCAATTGAGGTTTTGTTAAATGTAATTTCAAGTTAAAATGTAATTGATTTTTTTAATTGTAATGTAATTGAAGTTGATTTTTTAAATTGTAAGGAAACATTGAATTTTCAATTGAACTTGCACATTAAATTAAAACATCGATGTGTAATTCTAATTGAAAATTCAGTGTATACTTATAATTTAAATTAATTACAATTGGAATTACACATCATGATCTAAATATCGATGTCTTTATTTTGAGTTCAAAGTAAACAAATACAAAAACCCCAATCCTTATTTTTAACACTCTATGTTTTGTTTAAAAAACCATCATAGAATAAGCTTTTGAAAACTTTGATTAATTTTGTTTTTCTTGATGTCCATATTCATGTGCACACACGAATATTGGTACCCAAAAAAAATATTAATCGAAGTTCGTAAAATATTGTATCAAATAGGTATTCTTAACTTATCCTAAAACTATTAACTATATGAGTGTCCTTATAAATTAACAAATTTGTTAATATTTAAAACCTTCATGGGATCGAGCTCTTCAAATTCAATTAAAATCAAGCATAGAATTATAAGATAATCAAATTTAGTAAAACATAATTCCAACAAGAAAATAATACTTGTGAGTAATAGTAAATACCTTGAAGAAGAAACAGGTAAAAGCATTATGACCACCACTTCTTCTAGATTTTATACATGTAGATATGAGTCATAGAGTAATTGGAGTTCTAGATGTGATTAAAATCATGAAAAATGGATATAACGGACCCTTCTCCATATTTTCCATGATTTCAATCACATCTATAAACACCAATCACTCATCTAGTATATATATAACCCCTCTCTACTAGTCCTTGGTTGAGTTTCTATGAAACAAACATGGTGAAACAAGCCATGGTTTGTTGTTGTTTTATACATATAACTATTCCAGATGCTTGAGGGTTTAACACAGCCCTCGGTCGAGGTCTGAATAGCTTGATCAAGGTCTAGGTTAAACCCTCGATCGAGATATTTTTAAGACCTTGATTGAGGTATTTAAAGCTCGATTGAGAGTTTACAAATACCTCGATCGAGGGTTTGTTGCACGTATTCTTAGCACCACGCTTGCCAAAAAGCATGAAGTACATTCATGGAATCACCCTTATTGATTTTTTCTTTCACTGATGTCTGTTTGTAGATGAGTTTTATCTATGATTTTTCAGTGTTTTATTTCATTGTGCATAAGTTCAANATATATATATATATATATATTGTTAAATTGAAATGTGAAATGTAATTTAATAAATAATTATTTTAATGATGATTAATAGTGTGATTAAGTTTTATGAAAAAATATTATTAAATTGAAATGTAATAGTAAAATAATTTATGTTAATTACATTATTGATGTTAAGGTTATTCATGTATTTATATCAATAAACTTCAGCACTGTTTAAAAGAGGAGAGGTCCATTGGTAATAAAATGAGTGGAGCCTTTGTAGATGATATTTTCTAAATGTTGTAAAATTATATTAAGTACATTTAAGAAAGCTCCGAGGAGTAGCTCAGTTGGTTGGAGATCCAAGTACAAAGACCGTAGATATTGAGGTCGAAGGTTCATTTCTCACGAATCCAATTATCTGGCTCCTTCGCGGTTAGGCTCCCAAAACTGGAGTTGATAGGGCGAGGCCCATTTGGATGGCCCCCCTAAAATTATTACACAAAGAAAAAAATTACGTTTAAGAAAAAATTACCCTTCAATTTTGAAAAGTGATACTACTCTCCTTTTTTTCATGTGTTTAGTGGTCTCTTTCTTTCAAGAGACCGCTACATCCACGTAACTTCCCCGCTACAATGTGAGGCATGTGGGCAGGTCGAACATTGTCTGAACAAAGGTGTCTCAATTAAGAGGCCAACATGTCTCTTACAAGGATCGAACCTGGGTGGAGAAGTTATCAATCAGTACGTCCAACCACCCAAGCTACATCCAATGGACAAAGTGATAACACTCTTACAACTATTCAAGCTTCAATTCAGGTTTGGATAGTGTTAAGAAAACAAATATTAAAAACTATTATTTAAGTGATATAAAGTTAAATAACACAATGAATATTGTCAAAATCAAGACCCTAGTACTCATGACCACCATAGGGAAATCAATTCTCAATGAACCCAAAAACACCTTGAAATTAACAATTTGTAAAATTGTTCCAAAAAAAAAATGTTGAACATCATCATGATTTCCTTTTAACATGCCCTACAATTAATAGTATAAAACACAATTTCACAAGTTTCATAACTTAATTATTCCTTAGAATATTTTGGTGTGTGAAAACCCTAAAGGATTTAGTACTTTCATTTTCACCATATTTAAACTTAGAAATAAAATTATGAAGAATAATTAGTTTCATTCCTTTTATTTGCCTAATAAACTTTAAATATTGTTTCCGTCATAATTTTTTTTTTACTAGGGGAATTGGTAACTGGGGATGGGTTGGTACTCGTGTGACACGAGTCTAGGGATCCATTCCTGCTACCATTATACCTTAGGTGCCCCACAACCGCCCACAAGACATGCATGGGACACAGGTAAACCCGAGTTGGATTTGATCTTGTGACCTCCTTTACAACAACAAAGTGAAATCTATGTATATTATGAATGTACATTTGGTTTCCGTAAAATGAATAACCATCTCTAAACAAATGAAGGGCACACAGGTCACTCATTATCCAAACCTAAAAATTTAAATTATATGTCGTTGGTGCCTGTCAAATTTGTCCTACTATATGTCCATAAAAAAATTTCGAAAAAATATAAGTACGAAGCTAATAGAATTCTCTAAAACTCTTGTGTTTGCGTCAAGGTGAAATTCCTAAGGGGTGTTAACACCCAAAAATGGTTAACTACCTCATCTACCCCACTACATGGCTCATTTGTCCATTTGCCTACCATATTTCCCTGAAAATCCCACTAAAAAGCCTCCAAAATGCCTAAAAAGCCTCCAAAAGGCCCAAAAATGCCTCCAAAAGGCCAAAAAACCCCTTTTTCCTCCAAAAATGTCCAAAATTCCTCTAAAAATAGCAAAATCCCCAAAAGGGAAGAAAAAAATATAAAATAATGAGGAAAAGGAGGAAAAAACCCTAAACAAGCTGCCCTAAACCATATGGTTTCCAAAACCATGGGCCAGCACTCCACCACTAAAAAACTATAAATAAGTGGTGGAGACCCCTCATTTCACATCCACTATCATAAGCATCCTGCCTCTGTCGAAATTATTCTCGAAACCCTAGCTTACCATCAAGCTACTTTCACCATTGAGAACTCTTTTGGCCCATTTCCACCACCGGAGAAGGAGAAGAAGCAGCTTGGAGCTCGAAGCCACCGACATCGGACCAGCGCAACGGACTCCACCAACCTCCTCATTGGAGGTAACATCAATAAAAATCATTATTCATTCCTTTACAGTTTTTGCTCCATGTTATTTACTTTTTACTGCTTAGCTTCAAGAGCGTATTTAGATTAGTCTTTATTTCAGTTTATCTTTATTTAATTCATACACATCATTGAACTGCTACTAAGGATTCCAGATTCCTTAGTAGGTGCTCATCAGCACAAGCTAGGGTGAAAACCCTAGCAACAAGGGGGATATGGGTTTAAAAATGTTTAAGTTGAAAACATAAAATTTTGCAGTTTTTTGTCAAAAAAATAGGCAAAAAAAATATACCAACTTCGTGTTTTCACCCCTAACACTTAGATGGAGAGATTTTGGTAGTTAATTATGCAAAGGATGTGGCGGATCATGGTCCTCGTCGAAGCATTATGAATCGTCACTTGTGAGTAGGCCATCTAGGGAGGATACATTATCGATGGTATCCGCTAAAAGGGGGTCAATTTTCTCAGCGGGTGACTCTTACGAGGACACCCAGAGGTGGAGAAGTTGATCCTATAGACGCATATGCTCAAGGCAGACTTCTTATTCGGTGCGGAGGATGATACACTAGAATGAATAGTAGGAAGTATCACCACATGATCGGCATGGGCATGATATCATGCCATTTATAGGTGCGACTCATGTGCCAAAGTTGTTGGTGAAGGAGGGATCGTTGTGATTGTACTATGTTGGTTGGGGATCACATGAATATGGTTCCCACTTGATGTACACCCATCATGTTATGCTTCAAATTCAATATGGGAAGGTTGTTGTCTTGGTCATGTAGGTGTCTCAATGGTAGTTGTTGTTGAGAAGATTGTTTCAGGGGTAGACATAGCTATTGTTCCCATTGATATAGTGACAGCATTGATGGAAGTCATTTCTTGTGGTTGAGGTGAGGCGATCTCAACCAAAGGATGGGTAAGGTGAATGGTATCCAAGGTGTCTCAAAATTGAGGGAGATCAAGATAATCATGCGTATAGTGCCCAAACTATAAAAAAATCGAACATGCATGGTTGGTGCATAACGATTTGGACTTAGTAGTTTTGGTGGGCATAGACAAGGTTGATGTGCCCCTTGCTATAGCTTGGGATGCATACGTTAGACTAACATGGGTGTTAAGCAAGTTTCTGAGCTCCAACAAGGTGGGGAAGAGGTTAGTCTCATGGCCTTGTTTCCCACATAGGGCACATAGTGGGGTGACACACATTGTAGGAGTGTCAGTCATGATGGGAGCTTTCAACATGTTAAATTGTGTCCCATGCTTTGGGATTAGCGACCACCGATGATGGTTTAGGGAGATGGTTGTTCATGATGGGGGCCTTCAACTTAGGTTGTTTTATGACCCCATTAGTGGGTTGTGCGACAACAAGTTGTGGCTTAGTTAAAGGTGTTTATGGCTTAGTCTGCAATTCAGATGGATTAATTGGTCAAACTGACACAAATTCATAGTGCATTATTTGTTTTAAGGCCATTTCTGGGTAGGATAGTGTAAGGTGCCACATAGGTATTCCCAAAGTAATCCTAGGAAGAGTTAGTTGTGCCATGACTGGAATCCCTTACATGCTCGTGGGAGGGTACAAGAATGGGATTTGAAAAATGGAAGGCACTAATGGGATCAATGTTTGCTCTATGTCGTGCCTTGTGGGCCTAGTTAATGCTAATGTCGGTGTGGGAGGCTCATTATCAGAGGTGAAAATAGTGTACATGAGTCCATTCATAAAGGTGGGGATTTTAGGAAGAGGACCTAAATATACCCCTAGGAGGTCGGAATATTTGTATACACTTGGGTATATCAACATAAGGAGGTTGATTCACCTTGCCTACGGTTGGTAGGGCATTTTCAAGGTTGGTTTTGACATGAGGGTCGTGGTAGTTATGTTGGTTGAGGGTGAAAATATTCCCATTAAATGGAAACATCATGATGCAGAGTACCGAAGAGGAAACCACCTTCATGGTGTACATGTAGCTACGAATGAAAAATATATTGTAGTCAAGCGTGGATCGACTACCTCAATATCGATCATTATAATTTTTCTTCCTAGTTTGATGGAAAACATTTGGTACATTCCTCTAGGTTGTGATGGTCTCCCATCATATGTGCAAAGGGAGATGGATAAAGTGACTAACTTGGGTGATCCCACAATTTTCCAGACATTAGAAAACATTACGTATGTGGGTGCGCCTTCATCTATAATGCACTTATGGATCATAATCTTTTTAACTTTGACTGGAATTTGGAATGCGCCTGACGAGGGTAGTTGTGATTCAGCATTGTCGAGGTCTAAATTCATGACGCATGAATCAGAAGGGTAGATGATGCTAAGGGCATTGAGTAATGCCTTCCTTTTGGATGGCAATGACTGAAGCACTTCTAACATGGACAAAACAACTAGATACTAAGCCAAGTTGTCCATAATATTGTAGTTGTAAGTGGCTTGTATGTGATGGTTATGGGGGGTAAGCCAAAGTGTCACCTTAGGGATATTCAGGATTCACTCTATACTTGGGTGCAATATCTATAAAGTTCCTACCAAGGGAATGTGTACCTTGTCCACTGGTGCGGGTTTAGGGCCTCCATACCCTTTAGCTCTATTTTGAAGGTTAACAGTTGTGGAGTTCATGTTAATGTTTTGAAAGGAGCCATTACCTGAGGGGTGAGGGGTCCGTTGTTGAGTGACTACCCCTTGGTTGGAAAAGGGTTGTTGCAAGACAACTTACTGGGTCTATGGTGCATTAGGTTCCTAAGGAGGGTTCGTGGCTATATTTTGTTTTGATTCTACTAGTTGTTGGCATTTGGGGATGAGTGAACAATGATGGGTATAGTGACCATACTCACCACAAATAAAGTAAGAATAGTTCATCCTCAGGTTGGTGTTTTTTCCCTTTTTGGGAGGGTTATTATCCCCCATGTTTTGGTTACCCGAGATCTGGTTCTGTTGGGGATGGCAATTTCCCCTTGTCCCTATTGTTGGGTCTGCTTGTCCCTAACTTTATTCTTCCCATGATTTTGAATATCCTCGGGATTGGTGGTGTTAAACTGACCAAATTTTTGAGCTTGTTGTGCGAAAAAAAATTGTACTAAATTTACCGCCATGTGGGGCATGGGGGAAGATCTAGGAGGACACGAAAATCAGTATTAAAGGTTATACCCCTGTGGTGGGATATATGCATTCGGAGCTCCATATGATGTGGATGTAGGAGAGGGTTATTTCATTTGAAGTGGAGTTATTTCTATTGCTTGGATTACATTAGAGTAAGTAGGAATTTAGGGCCCATATTATAGTTGTCCAAATGGAGGATTTGGGACTCTAGTAGGGGGTGACGACACATGAAGAATGGGTGGATATTGCACTGATATAGGGGGTGGCATAGAAGTTAGTTGCAAGAGAGATTTTCCATGTTGAGAAATGGACCTAATAAGATCATATATTTAATGTGATGACCCTGCATGGGGGGATCCAAAGAATGATGTTCAGGGGTATCGAGAAGGATGGTGTATAAATACCCAAATTGTGCACAGATGAGATCAAAGTATTGGGCCTTCAAGACGACCTCTTCCTCATTTTTTGGAAATGGGGTTGCCACATCTTTTGTAATAACAAGTTGGAGTGATCTAATGAACCAATTGAATAGGAACTAAGGTTATATATCTCTAGTTTACACAAAGTGCAATTCCTACGCCACTCGTGGATGTGGTCTGCTATGTGGGTAGAATTATTCTCCCAAAATTATGTGAGAATATCGAGACCAAGGTCATGGCATATCGGTAGATGAAATTAAGTGATAAATGTGGTGGATATTGTCCCAAAATTGGAATGGGAGTCCCCTGGTAGATTCACATACCATTTCTCAATTGCACCCATAATTGTTCGTTGGAATAGCAGAAGCCTCACAGAATCCTCCACTATGTTGTTGGAGGAACACCATAGGTGGAAATACATGACATGGTTGGCAGGTTCATCTCATTTTTTCCCTTAAAACCTAGAGATGTCTAAGGGGATCTTGTCAGGCATAGTAGGCCATGATGGATCATGATCTATGGGGTCATTGATCAGCTTCGCTAGACCAAGGAGATTTAAGCTAGCCATGAATGATAGATTAGTATTTTTTGTCATCATCATAATTTATGTGTTGTTTCCTTGAGGGGGGGAGGATTATGCATCGATGATCTGTGTCTTTGATGTGAAGAAGAGGATGTTGTGTGGCCTCCTCCTGAAGAAGGAGAAGAAGGGGGGTATTTCCTTCGTTGGGGGGGGGGGATAAAGGGGAGCCTCTTTCGTGAGAGGATGAAGCAAAAGAATCTAAATTCTATTGAAGGGGAGAAAATGAATCAAGAAATGAACGAGCTCACCGAGAGGATCCAATAAATGTGGCCTAGGAGCGACGCTAGATAGAGTATCTCCCATGGGGAGACAATGAAAGAACACCCCTCGAAAGAGAGGACGTGCCTTGCAGTATATGGGACTGCCTTAGGTGGTTTTTTTCCTCTATGGTGGAAGTCATATGTAACAAGTGAGGGAGATGTTGAGAATAAACACAATTGAAGAGATACAAAAATATGCCAACCACAACAGATGCAAAATGGTGCATAAGTGAGTGAGACATGCAATCTTGGTTTAGTGCAAATGAGCCCAAATGTAGGTTCTCTTTAATTACAAGTTATGTGAACTTGTATTTAGAAATAAAAAAAATGTAAGTTCCCTAAATACCTAATGTCCTTCCTCTCAAATGTAACTAGGCCTTCCAAAATCACAACCGTTGGTGACAATGGGATCCACAAAAATATTTACTAGTGAAGGTAACAAAGAGTCAGTTATATTGGTGATGGGGCTATGTTCCAAAAGGGATAGAATCACTTCCCAATGGAAATTTTTTACTTCGGGAATTAATGGCACTCACCATTGCACCTCAGCGATATCCTAAGTTTGGCCACTAAGATACCCTCATCAAGTGTGGATAAGTGGTTCTTCCAAGGAATTATAGTGTTGTCCCCCTACAACAAGTTGAGTGACTCATAGGGGGGAGTAGGAAATCTATACCTTGGATTTTATGTCCTTGGGAACCACAGCTTCCTATCTGAGTTGTTTTTTGACACTTCCTGATAGCAGAATTTGATAGTACCCTATAAGTCAACAATGTTATGTTTTAAAATCGTAATGAAACCAGATCAATGGGCACTATTTGGATGGTTATCCCAATCAACCCTACCTAACCAAAATATTGTTTTGTGATCTCCTGTGGAGGATTTTAGTTGGTTGGAAATTTACAATTGTTGATTTTAAGGGTCCAAGGTTGATTTAAGGTGTGTAAGGGAGGTATTTCACAATTGCCTTCCTTTCTGATTGACCAAGAACACAAATAATGCAAGGTGAAGACCATAATCAAAATGGAAGACTTGTTAGGTCCCTTAGTGTGTGCTAGTGATGCAAACACATGTGAGATAAGCCAATCAATTGTTGCAACTAACTAAAGATATCAAAACAAATGCAAATGGAGATTATAACTTGAACTCTAAAGATGCCAATGGTTCTTGCAACTAACAATAATGTTAATGAAGTAAAAGTGTGTAAAGGAGGTATTTCACACTTCTCCCTCGTTTTTGGTTCACCAAGCTCACAATAAGTGTGAAGTGAATAGAACACTTCGAGAGATTAGAGTCTTTAGGTCCTTTCTTATGTGTAAAAGTGGTTCTGCACTACGCTAACAAAATCATGTAAAGTAATCAAAGAACATGTGATCTCTTAAATACTAGTGACAACAATGAGGCATGTTGAAACCCTCAAGGTTGGTTACCTACGTAGATTTCGAGGGAAGACCCATTTACTTCCTAATCTTAGTCTAGGCGAGCTAATTACTATAGAAAAATGTAACTATTGAAAGTTAATTAATTCTAGTTCATTAGTGAGCATCCATTGGGGCTGCAAGATTTGAGCAAACTGATAAAAAGCAAATAAAATAGGATAGTACTGTGCAAAATAGAGATACATACTCGCAGTAGCATGGAAATAACACTCACTGGAGCACCTTAGCATAGAAAAAGCACTCACTGGAGTGCTTTGGTGCAATTACAATGCAGGAATGTTGCGCAAATGGTAAACGAATAATTGTATGGGAGAATGTATATTAACACGTGTAAGTAGCATGACTATCAAAAATATTTTTGTGTGATGTATGCTCCCACGCCACTGGTATACACATGAATGTGTAAAAATATACCACTGTCAAAAGGTTTTCGAATTCTAGAAATCAAGGGTATCGACATCTTCACCTGTAAAGAAAAATCAACCAAAAAATAGCTATCTAATAAATAGCAACCTAATTAAGAAGAAGTGGAAAAAAATGAAGTGGAATCGTCATAAATATTGTTGTGGGAAATTATGCACAAAGGTGTGCATCCTCTCCCATGTTGGGTTAAAGCCTTTGAGGTTGTTGATAAGGCCCAATATTGTGTAATAGAAATCAAATGTGAAAACCCCAAGTAGATCCTACAAGCTCTTATTTGTGAAATAAAACAAAATTAAAATTAAAATAACTTGAAATAAACAAATGTAAAAAGGGGATGCAAACCATAACAAGAAACCAATGAAATAACCACTTTAGCTTACCCAATTGTCAAGAAAATACATGTAGTTTCACCTATTATGTAATTTCCCTTTTTCAAAATTTTATTAAATGACCATTTTTTTCACTTTTTCCCCAATTTCAACCTTAACTAGTTTTGATGTCTAGACCTCCAAATTGACCCAAATGCTCCCAAATTTTCTCAGAAGGTATATGAATGATATTAGAACTTAAATATGGTGTTAAGGGATTTTTTATGACCCCCCAATTACTTCTTCAAACTTTTTTAATTTTTTGTTCAAAGTAGGAGTCTTTACTAGCAAATTGGGGCTCTAATTCCCCCTAGGTAATTGCCAGAAATGGCTTCTCAAATGATCCCAAAGTCACTCGAATTTATGAACATAGGTAGGGGATGTGTGTGGGAAATTTTTAAGGTCTAATATGCATCATGTTTCAGTTTATACAGGCTTTTATGACTCTCTCCCAAACAGCTCCCAAATCACAATTTCGACCCTTGGGGAAAAGGCACCAAATCTTCTCCCAATGCAATTAAAATGAGTAAAATGGATTCTGATGCTTAAGTAATGAACATGAAAATTGTAATAAACATTAATAATAGTCCATTCATCATACATTTATCATAGATACATTCTTACATTCAAAATAATCAACATTATCATAGCATACATAAATGTAGAGTGGAAATAGTCATTGTTTGCTCATTAAAAGTCATTTTGACATACAACTCTTGGGTATTTCGACTTGAAAATTTATGAGAATGAATAATATATAATATTTAATTGATTAAAATCATAAATATATCCTTAATATCTCTCCCAAAGAGTACATGAGCTCACCCAAGGCGCAATCCCTCCATGAGCATGAATATGCAAAGAAAATTGGAAATGGTTGAGATAAAGTGCTGCAATACAAGAATATACATGCTTCCCTATTGCTTACACCTGAAAATAAGACTCCATTAAATATCCATGAAATAACTGAGTGTCCTCTCCAAACACCAACTTGGATGGGAATCTTTCACCCTTGAAATTGGCTAAGGCAAGAAACTAGTCATCCACTAGCTCTCACAATTCACAAATGACAATTTCTCAAATGATAAAAGTCATTATATTGGTTTATTATTGTATTTTATAAACATCCTTAGCCTTCTAAGGTTTCCAATCCATCCACAAACTCAAGACAATTTGAATTTGGGTGTGTGCTCATGATTTTCCATGTGTCCTCCCTTTCCTAGCCTTCCACCATCCCCAAATTCAAGTTGGAGCCCATTGATATTTTTCGACTCACATGAGAGATATCATGGATGCTCTATTTCAACCTGACATGTCAGATATGTCATATTTCATAATTCAGATCCGATTTGTGTCATAGGTGTCATAGCATCTTCATCATTGTTGTCATAGAGCTAGGGAATCTAATCCAAGTGTCTCACTAGCTCCAAAATGAATCTTTCTTTCCCATGTAAGTTACATTTCCTCCCAAATTTGACCTATGATGCATATGGAAAAGTGTATTAGCCTTCTAAATCATCCAAGAACCTTTATACTTCCCATGGATTCAAAATTGCAAGAGGAGGATTCCATGTGGCACAAAATTTCTAGCTTGTGTGGGCCTCATAGTCTCCATTTGTCTCCATGCTCCATTGCCACTTCAATTTTCCCTTGTATTTATTTAATAAGATACATTATTAAATATTTATCCCATTATAATGTCTCAACATCATTTATTATCTCCCTTATTAAAATTCCAAATGTATCCATATATCCAACCTAGGACCTAGTAGGGTGATGTAATTGTCCTTCTGTGCAATTATTTAAATGGGGACATTACAATCCTCCCCACCCAATATTTCTTGTCCTCGAGTAATTTCAAATTTGCATGTTGCACTACTATGATTACAGTCGGCTTCTCAAGTGATGAATAAATCTCCATTGTTTCTTGTTGCCCCCACAATTGAAACCAATGAAACCAAAAATGATCCCAGGGTCCCATATGATCCTCCAAGTAAGTAGATCACCATGTAGCCCATACACACACGCATGAAATATTATATCATATCTTCCCCAATGACATAGGTGAGGATCCCATGTCCCATAATCCTGCTCCCAAGGTATGTAATGTGCATCAATATGATCAGCCATGTGTTCTTTAATCCAAGAAGTGAATGAAGAACTTCCACCAAAATTTGAACCAAATAAGGAGCAAATAAAACATGAGGACTTCAATTGGCTCATAGAAGTCTCATCAATACATTCATGAATATGTATATCATCATGAAATAATAGGGTATGTTGCTTCCAACAATAATGTCCTTCGATCATATGTATCTTCACCCAAGTGTGGGATGAAGTCCCCCAACATCAAATGGACTAGGAAAGGAACAATGAAAATCATGAGCCTCCAAATGACTCAAGGGAATACCATAGGTGCATCCATGTGGATGTGTATCATCATAATGTGACAAGGGATGTTGCTGCAAATGTAAATAAGATGGCTCTCTAATCATGTCATCATCAAAAGGAGAGATAGAAATTTTATACTCTTCATGTGGCACCATAAAAAAGGAACCTTTCACCTATACTTCATTTGGATGAGTGCTACAAAAATTTTAAGTGTAGGATGTAGGAGAAAGAACCAACTCACCAACAACCTTTATGTTTGGCTTGGGAGATGTGATATGGCATTTAGCAACCCATTCTATGTCCTCATGCCTCAATATAGATCTCATACTATTGCAATTCATTACTTGGTTATGATGTATATGCTATGTATTTCATGTTCAGAAGACTCTCAGGTCGAAATGCCAAGATATTTCATGTAAAAATGTTAAACCATGAAGAAATAGTGTCATTTCCCCACTATCTTTTTGTGCACCATTGTAATGCTAATGATTTTGAATTGGGAGATATTTTCATTGTCCATTACTAATTGTAATAAGCTCAACATGCTCTGATACCACTGTAATGTCCCTTTTTCAAAATTTTATTAAATGACCAAATTTTTCACTTTTCCCTAATTTCGACCTTAACTAGTTTTGATGTCTAGACCTACAAATTGACCCATATGCTCCCAAATTTTCTCATAAGGTAGATGACTGATATTAGAACTTAAATATGATGTTCAGGGATGTTTTATGACCCCCCAATTACTTCTTAAAACTTGTTTAATGTTCTATTCAAAGTAGGAGTCTTTACTAGCAAATTGGGGCTCCAATTTCCCCTGGGTAATTGCCAGAAATGGCTTCTCAAATGATCCCAAAGTCACTCAAAATTTTTAACAGAGGAAAGGGATGTGTGGGGGACATTTTACCCTTGGGGAAAAGGCACCAAATCTTCTCCCAATGCAATTAAAATGAGTAAAGTGGCTTTCGATGCTTAAGTATTGAACATAAAACTTGTAATACACATTAATGATAGTCCATTCATCATAAATTTATTAGAGATACATTCTTCCATTCAAATTAATCAACATTATCATAGAATACATCAATATAGAGTGGAAATGGTCATTGTTTGCTCATTAAAAGTCATTTTGACATACAACTCTTGGGTATTTTGACTTGAAACTTTCTGAGAATAAAGAATGGAGCATATTTAATTGATTACAATCATAAATATATCAAGAAGATTTCTCCCAAATATTACATGAGCTCACCCAAGGCGCAATCCCTCCATGAGCATGAATATGTAAATAAAACTAGAAATGGTTGAGAGAAAGTGTTGCAATAGAAGAATCCACATGCTTCCTTGTAGCTTACACCTGCAAATAAGACTCAATTAAAGCTCCATGAAATACCTAAGTGGCCTCTCCAAACACCAACTTGGATGGGAATATTTCACCCTTGAAATTGGCTAAAGCAAGAAAACTAGTCATCCACTAGCTCTCACAATTCACAAATGACAATTTCTCAAATGATCAAAATCCATTCTCTTGGTTGCCTCCTATATTTTATAAACATCCTTATCCTTCTAAGGTTCCCAATCCATCCAAAAACTCAAGCCAATTCAAATTTGGGTGTGTGCTCATGATTTTCCATGTGTCCTCCCTTTCCTAGCCTTCCACCTTCCCCAAATTCGAGTTGGATCCCATTGAGATTCCTCAAATCACATGAGAGCTCCCTTGGATACTCTATTTCGACCTGACATGTCAAATATATCATATGCCAGCCTTCATATCTGATTTGTTTCATAGTTGTCATAGCATCTTCATCATTGTTGTCATAGAGCTAGGGAATCTAGTCCAAGTGTCTCACTAGCTCCAAAATGACTCTTCCTTTCCCATGTAAGTTACATTTCCTCCCAAATTAGACCTATGATGCATATGGCCAAGTGTATTAGCCTTCTAACTCATCCAAGAACCTTTATACTTCCCATGGATTCGAAATTGCAAGAGGAGGATGCTATGTGGCACAAAATTTCTAGCTTGTTTGGGCCCTCATAATCTCCATTTGTCTCCATGCTCCATTACCACTTCAATTTTCTCTTTTATTTATTTAATAAGCTACATTATTAAATATTTATCCCATTCTAATGTCTCAACATCATTTATTAGCTCCCTTATTAAAATTCCAAATGTATCCATCCAACCTAGGAACTAGTAGGGTGATGGAATTGTCCTGCTATGCAATTATTTAAATGGGGACATTACATAGTAGGTGCGGGATTCTAAGGGAATCCAACAATCTCCCTTAGGGAAGCCTATTTTATCCACACTAAATGCAAGAAATATTGAAGAACAAATGGGAGAAACACTTTCCCCTTAGAGGAAGGAGGCAAGGAGCTTGGAGAATGCTAATAAGTGTGGAAAAGTTGATCTATGAGGAAGATTCAACACAATTCCAACAGCATAACCTTGCCCTAAAATTCTCTTACAATATGCATCCCCATGGATTCCTTTTATAGGCCAAGAGGTGGCCAAGAAACAACTAGATCCATATGTGAACCCCATCACCTCATGAACTAGCTTCAAGGTACACAATAGGGGCTATTGAATGTTCATTGATCATGTTGAGGAGACAAGTTCAATTTTTTGTCGGCGAGGAACCTTCATGAGCCTTTAATGTGTGGCTAATGGTTGAGATCTCTTTGTTTTGGTAGTCGCACTAATATTGAAGGGAATTTTGTGCTAGACTAGCACGGGCATAGAATTGGTAATTGACGCAACAGCGCACCTAAGCTGATTTTTTACTACACGACCTTGTCTTTTTTACTATTCTTTGGCACTTATGACTCATGCCTCTTTTTGGATCTTGATTATGATGCCTTCTATGGGTTTCATAATATATGTTGATGATGCCTTACTGTGAGAATCACAAAAATGTCACATGTGTGCAAAATTTAAGCATTAACACGTGTCGACTGTCTCTACCAAGAATTATCGTGCAATACCTGCACCAATGAGAATGCTCCTTGATTTTCCCATTAGTGTTCTATTCATTCTTTTAGAAACTCCTTTCCATTGAGGTGTGTATAGATTTATTTTTTTTCGATCTATATTGTGTTGTATATAGAACTAGTTGAACACCTTACTACATAATTCTCCTCTATTATCAATCCTTAGTACCTTGGTATTTCTACCATGTTTACTTTCTATAAGAGTTTTGGACTCTTGAAACTTCTCAAAAAACTCACATTTCTTCCTTAGAAAGTAAGACCATGCCATTCTGTAGAAATAATCTATGAAAGAGATATAATACTAGGATCTCCCTATTGATGGGACTGGAACTGGTCCAAAAACATCACTATGTACTAAGTTCAACATTTTCTTGGCCCTTGTGGCCCTAAATGGCAATCTTGCATGACTCTGTTTACCATATATGCAATGTTCACATAATTCTATTTCTAAAGAGAAAGCAGGGAGGCCTTAGACCATACCTTTAGTGTGCATAGCACAAATACACTTATAACCAATGCGTCCCATTCATTTATACCATAACATGGTTGAGTTAACTATACAATAAGATATGCCATCATATTTAGGAAAGACTATATTTGCACATCCATTGGTGTTTGTTCTTCCCAATAGCTTGTATAGTGTTCTATTCCAAAATCCTCTCATCGAAATCATCTCTCCTTGCACCATTTTACATGAATCTTTCTCAAATACAAATTGCACATTTTCATTTTCCATCTTACTAACGGATATCAAGTTTTGAGCCAAACCTAGAACATGAAACACCCTTAGAATGGTTCCATATTTTACTAATAATCAATTATTTCCTTGTCCGACAATATTTGTTGGAGAATTTTCTTCTAGAAGAATGTCACCACCATCAAATTTCCCATATTCACAAAAACACTATATGTGTGGTGTCATATTATATTATGCATCGAAGTCGATCAAGCAAGGGTCATGATCTTACTATGTTCTTGTCAAGGCCAAATACACATCTCCTTTTTATTTACTATCATTTGCTCACCGCCAGGCCAAGGTACTTAGATATGGTCTTAGGTCTACCCATCCACTTTGATTTTCTACCAAAGGTTTTACCTTTTTTCTGTGTCTATCGGTCAACCTCTCACCATTAGGGCATCATGGGTCAATCATTCCATGTTCTTCCACCTCATCTCTTATGGTAGATAATATGAAACCACATTGTCAATATTTAATGTGGTATTATTGCTTCCAATAGCCACAACTAGGCTATCCCACTCGTCTAGCAAAGAACACAATAGACTAATACATTTCTCCTCCTCTGTGATTTTAATATCCATAGACGACAACTGGCTGACAACAATGTTAAACATAATTAGTTGCTCTATTACTAATTCACCCCCATTCATCCTAAGAAGATATATCTTCTTCCGAAGAAACAACTTGTTAACCAAATATTTTGAATGATATAAGTTCCACATCTGATCCCATAGATTGTTTGCAATTTCTTCTTCTTAGACATTCAAAAATACATAATCTTCTAAGCAAATTTCAAAAGTACTCCTTGATTTTTTGTTGAGTTTTTGTCAATCTTCCAATGACATACCTGTCGAATTTGTTCCAAGGATGACAACAATCCACTACTCTTGATCTACAAGGATATCCTCCATTTTGAGCTTCCAAAGCTCAAAATGTTGTCCATTAAACTTTTCAATTTTCATCATTGAATTGTTGGCCATTACAACTAAGAATCAATGTTCTAGAACTCCCATTGAAACTATGTATTCTCCATATCCATTATCAAACTAAAACCCTTAGCAACAAAGGCATCCCCTTGAATCCAACTATAGCTTTGACACAATGTTAAGGATTTCAATACCTTTTAGAGTGGTTATGCATAATGATTCTCAAAGTTAAATTATAATAGAATTTAAACAATATCACAAACTCAGTCACATAATACACATAAATTATCATGGAAAACCTATTTATAGGGAAAACACATCAAACCAATGAGCTTTACTTCTCATCTATTAGCAACTCTCTTAACCAAATTTTAAAACAACACTTTTACTAGATCGCAATAGCTCAAGCATGAATTCATTACTCTCTACTTTATCATTCATTCAAGTACACTTACCCTTTTACATTACATCATATTTACAGATGCACCAAATGCACACTATATTGTGATACCTGAATTAGTTACAACTAACTACTTCATTAATGGCGATGCATAACTTCCTAACTATTTTTTTTGGTTACATGTGACTTGACTAAGTCAACCTTAGTTGACTGCCTATTGAGATTCTTATCATCCAAATGTTCTTTGAATTCATGTTTGATTTTATGCATGTCGACCAGTTGTGGTCATCAACCAGTCGACTAGTCAACCAGACACCCATTGTTCGTTGACTCAAATTCCAATTGACTATCGTCGACTGTCAATTTTCATGAAAAGAATATAACACACCCAACAAAAGATCAAAGGAACTAGGTGAAACCATCCATCATCATTTTATTTTGTTGCATGGAGGCTTCCCTGAGAAACATCTTGATAGGATATGTTTCTCCATTATCTATCTTTTCTTTCACTGTGGGAGACCTCTTAGGATGGAAATAATGGTATTCCTCAAGCTCATATAGTTTGATACCCAATTCCTTATAACATGGCCTCATTGGAGACATGCACGAAGAAACAACAATAAGCATATTGTTATGATATCATTGATCTAGATTATATATAAATGAATGAAGGCATAAATATAAATGGAAATGCAAACACACAGATATTTCAAAAAACATAGTATTATAGTGAAAGCTAAATTCTATTAATGACTAAAATAGAAAAAGATTGTAAGATGCAAAGTAATACAAACTAACTAGAACAATGGCAGTTTATCTTTGAAGAGAGATGTGTTAACTACGCTCATTCATAAGAAGACATTACAAGGGACCCAAACTACCTTTTAACATAAAGTATGATGTCCTAAGATGAAAAAATATAAAAAATTTAAAACCCCAACCCTAGGAAATGGGGTGGAAAATAAAATGTGGGTCCTAAGGAAGCTAGTTTATATTTCAACTACTTAAGGGTGAAAATTTTGGATACAAACTCCATTTTAGGTGTTTCTTGAATAGTTACAAAGATTGACCCTTGCTTTATGTGTTTGGAATCCGTGAAATAAATTATGTCAATTGCAAAAAACACAAGGTAGATGCCCAAAAAATGCACTGAAAGTTCAATATATTAAATACTAAATTCAAATTTCGAATATGTGGAACCTGATTCATTTGAATGGGTGGGTGGCCACTAGTGTCCACCTAGCTCAAACGTGATATTAAATTTGTGTATGATTTGATAGTGGATTAAATAAACTAGGGTTTACATTCGGTAACCTCTTCAAGATGAGGAAAATTTCCCAAGAGGTTTTCCCCAAGAAATTTGCTTGCAATATATATATATATATATATATATATAGAGAGAGAGAGAGAGAGAGAGAGGAGTCCCTATGATATCAACAAATAATTAAAAATTCTAAAGGTTTTTTCTCTAGTATGAGTATGACTATTAACACCAACAAACAAAAAGGCAATGATAATAAAATCCAAATATCGCTTGTGTTAATTTCATGTATGACAATAGTAGCTTGAAGTGAATCCATACAAATATATCGATGCCATTATTCATAAAACCTTGATTGGAACTATAGCATTGAGAAGAGGATACATGGAGGGTGTAAAGCTTATCATGTTCTTGAAAACAGTTGTAAATCAACAGGCCTTTATGCCTTTGGGATAAGAAGATGTTATTTGAGACTCGTCACTCATATTATCTTATATGGTTGCGAAGTTTGGGGCCACAATAGCTCTAGATAATTGTAGAGAATGATAGAGAAAATCCAAAAGTGTTTGATAACTTATCATCTCAAAATTTAAGGCAATACCCCCTATCCTATCCTCCTCATAAAAGTGAGTCTCACCCCCATTGAGAGAAAGACTATGGCAAGGCACCTAATACACAAGAACAAGATAAACATGTGAGACAAGATCATTCCTAAGATTACTTAAAACTCCACCCAAAACCACCTGTGGCTCAAGCAAGGTTAGCATAAAGATGTCAAGTCTTGGTTAAATCAATGGGGAATTGAGGAAGAGCTCACTCTCCATAATAGTGATAATATTAAAAATATTATTACATCTAAATTTAAGAAGTTGTGGTGTGATAAATAACTAGAGGATAAGAAAATATCAAGATATATAATGAGGCTATCAACCCTAATTTAGAATATCGAAAGTATCTATTTGTTTAACTAGCATAAAAAAAGAAAATTAAGAATGCTAAAATAATAATAAACTCTCACAAGCTCCATAGTGAAATAGAGTTTTGGACATTTCCTAAAACATTGCAGGAAGAAAGAATTTTCCATCTTTGTAACACTAAGAGGGTTGATGATGAAAACAATTTTCTTTTTGAATGTTCTATGTACATAGACATTAGATTACAATTTCAAAATGTCTTCCTCCAGAATCATGACACCAAACTTTGTGTGTCAATCCCTTTATACAGTAGCAAAGATGCATGCCAGAACCCACTACTTCAATACTAAGAACCCACCAAATGGATTGCTTGAGTTGTGGTCTGGGATGGGTTACATTCCCATGCCTTTCCAACTTAAAACTTGACTCTAGGCCTACTGGAATAAAGTTTTGGCTTTAAGTACCCAATCCCCTCGAATACTCGTTATGCCAAAATCATTTTCATCATTGGTCTTCCTTAATAATTCATTGAGTAAGTGGAATAACTTTAATGATATGTGAAATGGAGAATCTAGATCTAATGGCTTGAGGATTCTCCAAACTCCAGTCTTATATTTAGCACACAATCACCTCAGGTCTCCACTGATGGTCTTTTTCCTTTGGAAGGGCACTTGTTCTAAGGCTCCTCTTGACACCCCATTTTGGGTGGCATACGTTAAGAGTTAGAATAATAAATACATTGTAGATAATTTTGTATGTTTTAGTTAGAGTAATTAAAATTCACTTCACAATTTCTCAAATTAGTATAAACACACAATCTTCATTGAGGTTAAAGTTAATGTATATGGATTTTGTTAATTATTTTGTTGTGGATTTTTAAAATAAAATTTTCTTATGAATATTTTACATAATTATAATTGTTTATTGAGATCAATTATGTTGATTTGGATTTAAAGAAATACAAAGCCAAAGTTGCATGAAAAAGGGAAACAATGAGACCTTTTGTATTCATAGTGTACTTGTGACCGAGAATTTTGTAGTTGTTATTTCAAATTTTTAGTCAAGAATACGATAAAAAAACTCAATTAAAAGTTGGTGTGGCATTGATATATTTATTAGTTATTTACTAGTTAGCAATCACAGTTAATTTGAATGAAAAAATATGTTGTATGATCGGTTGGTGATGTTAACAACGAACATAATTTGTTGCAACTTGTGTTCAAAAGTATCTAGTTGAAGCTCCAAAGACCCTGATAACTACCTAACTGAATTTTGAATTCACTAGCATGGTGGTTGTATTGCCTAATAAATTGTCTCAAAATTAAGACGTTATAACACATATCAAGTAAGAAATGACCCGAATGTTGACCCATGAATAGAATCCTTTGTAAGTTGTAGGTCATCAAATTATTTTTGTTCATGACTAAGCATAATGGTAGTGTCGGGAAATATTGTCTACTATTGTAGCCATTGTCTCTTCTGTAATTTTTTATATGCCATGTAGATTGAAAATCCCCCCCACACCAACAATTGGAAATGGAGAGGGTTGGTTTACTTCTAAGGGCGAGGATTAAAAAATTGACAATATGATCTACCAAATAAACCATTGTTCCCAACTTCTTATATAACTCCTGGTACTTGTGCACTTGAGTTTGCATGAAGGTGAAGGAAGGTAAATGTTTGCATGTTCAATGGAAATATACAAGTATATAAATTCAATCCTTGATAATTTTTATTCCACACACCTATATGGAAATAGTGCAAAAATATTGATACCTCTTATACGAAATTTCGAACCCTAGACCTCTATAAAAACCCTTAATTTGTGATTGAGTAGTCCCTTCTCCTCCCCTTGATCAATCCCTCTTAATAAGTTTGATCCGTTTAAGATAAGAAAAATTGGACACTTTCTCAAGAAATAAAATGTGTTGGGAATAATCCATACTAGAAATCCCCACCTCTAACTCTACTCCATTATCAAGATTCAAAACCCCAAGTTTCATGCAAAAAGACAATGGATCTAGTGGAAACAAAAGACAAGGAAAAACATTTCCCATTGGTGGTTGGATCACAAGGGTTTCTACACTAACAAAGGAATAAACAATAATAAGAATAGAGCATAATCAAGATGGCATATTCATAGTGATGATAATGGTGTTGCTCACATATTTTAGTAATGTGAATGGCTCAAAAGACTATGGGGTAAATGGCTAGAAACATTTGATCTGGAATAATGCCACTTACAAGAATTTGTCACTAGACATTATAATGGCAATATTATATGCAATCATCTCTTGAGGAATCTCAAATATAAATTCATATATTTGCATAAAGTAACATGATTAGCCCAAATTTATTATGAAAGTATTTGTTCACTCATTTTGGCAATCCATGAACATTTATTTCTTTGAAAAAATACTTTATCACCCAAGAGAACATGTGGGAGCATACATATACTAGGCTGGTTGCAAGTATTATATTTGAGACAATTTCCCACAAATATATTCGTGTCCTATGCATATTTTCTAATAGAGTACTTACATAGGTTATTCCTTTAACTTTAAAAATCTAGAAAATCCACAAATTACTAATTCTTTGGGTAGTAATAGGGAGGGAATATTACTTCATGATTAAAGGGTAATCATGTTAGGATTTTCTAATTTAATATCCCTTCTTGTCAATGTATCTTACCATGCTACTTTATTCACCCTCCTATCTAAATTCTATCAATTACTTGAGTCCACGACCCATAAGTTATGATGCATAGCTTGTTTTCTCGTATTTTTAAGAGAACTACAATGTCTAAGGTGGCATATTTTTTGTGGTTATAGAAATAACATCAAGGGGAAATAGTAGACACACACTTGGTTGTAACACTGATGAGATCCATTTAGGTTGTTATAAAGGAAATGTGGATTGAAAAGTGTATAAGGAATATGTGTTTCTTGGATCCCCTTTGTCCTCATTGCTTTTCCATGTAGGAAATAGTTGTTTCATAGCCCGATATATATTTGATCTGAAAATTTTATGTATCTCATGGATTTTATGCTTATGGGTCAACATGTCAAACAACATCTACTAGTGACTTTGCAATCCATGTTACAAATTTTACTTAAGCAAATAATTCTTAAATAGGCTTGACATCCTATGCTTATTTTTATGGGTCAAATGTTGGAAGCTCTGGGTCACCCAAAACGAGATCAATTGTATAGGACTTGAGCCTAGGGAAATAAGGAAAACTATTTTATCGATTATCCTCAGGTGTAGGTGTCTGAAGTGGTGAGAAGCCAAGCTATCAAGGGGCATGTGGCCACAGAGTGGGGACATGTGTTTGAGGAGTTGTTCCATCATTCCCATTAATGGATCATTATTTCAACTTTACAGCTGGAATTCGAAGGCATATGAAGCGGGGAGTGTTTGGTATGGGGGAGAAGCATATCTTTAATGTTCCACCTCTAGAAATACTGAGGGGTATGTACGATATTATGGATGTGAGGGTTCATTTGTTGGGACATATATTTTAGATCTAGGACTACCATTGCATGAAGAGGATGGGCTATGAAAACATCAGTGATGGAGAGGTTGAGATCGTCATCTGGGGGCTGATGGGGCTTAAATCTCTCATCGTAATTGTCGTGCGGTCACAACGTCTAAACTGCGCATCCAGAAAGGTGGCATCTTGGGGTTGTTAGAAAAATATGGTGCTGAAGGTGGTAATTGCAATGGAGGATGAGGGGGAATCCAAGGGCGGGGAAGGAAGGAAGTGGGTGAATCGTGAACAACTTCGGGTGGCCCATGCAACTTGGGTTTATCAAAGCACTGTTGCACGTGAATCCTGGGAATAAATAGAGACGATGGAGAAGGAACTATGGGCAGAGTTGGAAATGGAGAAACAAGTGAAGGAATCGATAACCCTAGAACCATGGATAAATGACCCGAGCACTATGAGGGGTTGTATGTCATTGTAAGATAGGGACGTGGCCCTATTTTGTGTAACCAAAGGTCTGTTGGGGAACCTGATGGATGAAGGATATTCCAAGCAGGAGGGGGATGAGGTCTCACTTCAATTATGGAAGGAGAAATGAAATGACTTCCGATTGATGCACAAAAAATTAATGTAATAATGCATCACTTAGGTATTTAGTTTTGGCTGCGGTCTTGGGTGTGGTGAAGATTCTACGATGAGAAGCGAGATGATTCAGGGCGACTGGGCTCTGAAGATGATAGAGAGGTTTGGGTTCTGGAATGGAAAGCTAATGCGGGATGGTGTATGGGAGATTCTTTTGTCCCTCCTAGCAAGCATCAAGGTTTTTAATTTCCCTACCTACTTCTTGACTAAGGTTTTGTTTACAATCATTGGGGTGTTTTGGTCTATGTTTTTGGTCATATTTATATGGTTGTTAGTTTTTTTGGGAATTCAAGCATAATGTTAATGTGTAAAATTTGGCTTTACTATGTAACTTTGGGTAGGGTCTATAATAGGTAGAAGGGATTAAGGGGACGGATAATGACACTTTGCTCATGGTAGTGTCTTAAAGGTGGAAGGTTTATGACTTGTGTTTTTTTCTCTATAAGGTTAGTTGGTTGGGATGGTTGCTTATCAGATTGGTAAATTTGTCCTGATCTCTGTTTCTACAAATATTCTATGTAATTCTCTTTTTGGTTATCTAACACAAGGTTCGTCTTACTTACAAAAAAAACTATTTCCTCAATTAAGGTGAATGGTTAAAATATTATTAATGATGTTGGGTATTGATTTTGGGTTCGAAGTGTTGTGATATCTACCTTATATCGTATGTGTTACCTTAAGTATCTTTGTTGGTTATACCTTTATCACTTATATCGGGTCTCCTAAAACTTTAGCTATTTCTAGATCATATGCTAGTGACTGAACCTTATTTTTAGTATGGTACTAGTTTTGGATTATAATTGAATATCACTACCTTGAAGATGGTGTTAGTATATGTGAATCCATTTAGAAGGTTTTATTGTTTAGTGGCTTGACAAGCTCCTTTCAAGGTCAAATTTGGTGGAATTGGTGGTAAAATCAGCGAGTCTTTGTTTTTAGTATGGTACTAGATTGGGATTAGAATTGAAGATCATTGCCTCTGAGATATTGTTAGTATATGTGAATCCATTTAGAAGGTTTTATTGTTTAGTGGCTTGACAAGCTCCTTTCAAGGTCATATTTGGTGGAATTGGTGGTAAAATCAATGAGCCTTTATTACAAGTTCTATCTAATGGTGCTATGAAGAAATAAACAGAATATCAAATATGATGATTTTAAAGGAATTTTGAAAATTACTATTGTAGGTTAGGGTCATATCTAAGTTTTATTAAAAGGGATATGATTTTAGAACTGGATAAATGCACATACTCTGTTAATGGATCATAGGAAGTTAACATGTTATTTGTAACTACACTTCCAATTAAATAAATTATTTATTGGAAAAACAATTGTAGTCAAGGAAATTATCTATGTCCCATTACTAGTGTTGCAATCTATATTCTATCGATAATATGCCATGAAAAGGTATTACTAATTTTTCAACTTATAATTCTATAAACTTTATAGACTATATGCAATATGTGAACACCATCTAAAACCATTTTTGTTGCATGTTTTGCTTCTATAAGGTCCCACCTTACCAACCATCAAAACACAGAAGCAAAATAATAATAATAATAATAATAATAACCTTCTTACCATACATAATAATCAATAATCACAATCCAAAGTTCACACATGTTCACACTGAACAATATTCCCACGAGATCATCATTCCAAGATTTATTATTCAAGTTTCTAGTCTTGGATAACACACTTATCATCTCTTTTAAACTCAATGTATATAAGCAAATTTTATAAACTCAACTAAATAGATTCTCTTTCAAACATTTCATAGCAATAGGGATACCTACATGCTTGAAACATTCATCAAGATGAACCATTAAGTTCATGAATGCAATGTTTGTTTCAATGCCTACCAACAACTTCTTTTCATTTACAAGTAATGGTCACAAAAATAACTCAAAAGAATGATGATTTTTCAAGATGCTTCTATCTCAAATATAATATGATAATACACATATAATATGCAATTACAAGCTATCTTTAAAACACATGTATTATTATAGATACCTTTTCTAAGACATGTAGAGTATTTTCCACAAACACTTATATGACCAAATAAACAGTATGATTTAACAAGTTTATCCTCTCCTTGAGACATTTCAGCAACACTTTGATAACAAACATTTTCATCCAGTCTTGAGATATGTTAATATCTAACGAAGAATTTGAACTAGTCTACAACAATCCTTACCAACATTATCACAAGTAGTTTGTAGGTGAATATAGGGAAAACATGCAAGTATTTAGCTTATAATGAATGAAATAAAGTTGTAGGGCTTGGTGTTAGCTTCGAAACAAACTAAAGAAGTCCTTGAATGGATGAACGATGTGAAAGTTGTGGCTAAAATACCAACCTATTCTACTTTCTAGGTATGAGAAACAATCTTTTTAGTTAGTTGAGACATTTTTATGTCCATAAATGTTATTTCTCTGAAGTTAGTTATTTTAAAAAAAACTATTCACCTCGTTGTCCCTCCTGTGAATTAAAATATGCCACGCGTCTCATGAATAAAACACTGACACCTGACATGTTTGACGCTCGACGCTCAAGGCTTTTAACCTGGGTTCATTTTTCTCTGTTGATCCAGAGAAAGTCCCACCTTTCCCTGAAGCCCGATAAAGGTTTTTAGAGGAGTCAACACCAGGGTTGGGGTTTTCGTCAGAAGGATTTTGCAAATATCAGCATTGTTCCTCTTGTAGGCAAATTGATAAACAGTCAGTTAGTAGTTGTTCGTTCTTGGGTTTTTTCTTTCCAATTTGATTTCGAGATTCTTAAAACCCGCAGACCTGTGAATTGCGTGTGATAGGATCCTCGTTTCCATCAAACCTCTTAGCTAGGGTTTCTAGTTACAGACAAGGGTTTCGTTAAGGAGGAGCTACTGGCTGGAAAGATCAACCGGGAAGACTTCTTTCTCCGATGGAAATTGCTACTGCAATGTCGTATTGAAGCCTCCGTCAGGGCCATGATTTTTGGCCCTTTCATGGCTTGTAGGAACTCAATCTGGGAAAGGGTTTTATAATAGTTTTCAATGATTTCATCCTGATTGGTGGAGTTGCCTTCCTAGGGCCAGAGTTGTCACTGTTGGTGGCCGAGTGCCCTAGTTTGGAGAGGGATCTGACATGGACAAAGCATTGGGTATGCCCAAAATAGGCAGGACTCTTGAACTGGAGGTCGTCTGATCAAAACTGCTCCGAGAAATCTCTCACCGTGAAACCATTTTCCATTGAAAACACTCTGAAGCGCATACCTCTTTGTAGGGAAGGGATCTCCTTTGTTAGTATAGATGTCGAGGCTTGGCCTTGAAAGAAGGGCCCTTCCCAATACCATCAATGTTTTCAACGGTTTCAGTCGCTAGGGTTTCACAGGGTAGGGCACAACCCAACAAAGTATTTTGAATACTATGAATGCTTGGTGGATTTATCATTTGAAGCTCCAAAGCATAATTCAAAGAAGATTGGTCAGAATCAGAGAGCTACATAGGCATGTCAATGGGGAATGGAAATGGAGGAGTTGTAATTTCAATACCTTCTCCTCCTCCTACCTTTCGAATGACTTTGTTCATGGAATGATTCGGTGAGTTGTATTGAACAGGATGTGGCTAATCTCAATCTTATTTTGCTATATCTTATTCTTCCATTGTCATGTTTCCTTTTCTCATATTCCCAAAGTCACCCTTCTCCACCTGCTTAAATTCCCACGTTGATAGTAGAATTTGCTCGATCTACTCTCTTTATGGCTAAAATCAATGTTCTTCCTTCCCCACTATCTTCATAACCAATATACTATAGTTGTAAACATCATATTCTCAGTGACAAGGGTATACATTTTCACCAAACTGGAGTAACATAACTTAGTTTGCCTCCATGAGCTATGTAGATGTGACTTGCTTTCTATACGATATATTCGCTAGACCAAAATCTACAACTTTGGGTGAAATGATGGCATGAAAAAAGTAGATTATAGAGCTTTATATCACAATCTAAGATGTGATACAACAAGCTATGCCAATTGTTTCCAATCCAATCCAACTCGCAGTGATTGTCTCCATGGATATTCTTGCTCAGGGAAGCATGTATTCAAACACCTTCATACATCGACTCTCTTTTGGATCTCTGGGAATTATAACCCAGGCGACTTCATCCACTTTGATTAACCAATACAGTGAACAGTTGCCACCTCTATTTATCCTGGGAAAGATTGAAGAATTCACCTTTGATTAACCAAACGAAGCTGACAAGAAATCGTGGGTGGATCAACAGAGGAATCGCGTATGTAATCTCAAGCGAATTAAAGGGATGAGGTAGAGTTACACGATTCTTTGATAACTCCAATTTTTATTAATGCTAGTCTCTAAAACTCATCCATTGTTTATGTTTGTTTATATGCATTGGTTATGTTTGTTTATATTCGTCATATTGTAAAAACTTTGTTGAATGGTTTATAAAGGAAAGCTTTCAGTAGATGCCCATTTTGGATGAATCGCAAGAAAGTGAAAGGGAAAATCATAGCTGCAGTGGCTACAGTGGTCTTTTGGGTTAATGAAGTGGCTATGGTGGTCTCTTGGGTTCTTGTCTCTATGATCCAGAAGAGTTTTGATATATGAATAGATGGTCAGTGATTCCCTGATAAGTATATAATGGAGGCCATGAGTATGAGTTGGATTGGAAACAATTATTTTCCATTGTAGGTTGTGATATGAATGAAGTCCACAAAAAATTTTAGGAGCAAAGAGTTGATTTTTTTATATCTTGATACTTACAGTTTTTACCCATAAATTATAAATACAATATAAATAACCCTTTATTTAGCCAATGATATGAAAACCACTATTCAAAAATTTGTTTTCACCTCTCTACCATTGTGGGTTACAATGGTCTTGCCTGTTTTTGTTTTTCTTTCATCTACCATTACAATCACCTAGATATTTTTAGTTCTCTATAGTTGGGGTTATATTGGCCTTAGCATGGAATTCATGGATTATAGTAATCCTGAGTTTTTTTTGTTCTCTTCCATTTGGGATTACAAATATGCACTTGTCTCTGTTATTGCCATCATTACTTGACAAAAAGGAAGGAGGTAAAGAGAAATCCTTTTTGTAAATTAAAATTATATTATTTATGAACCAATCTTTAAAAAAATGTGATTCTATAATAAATTCAAAAATATATATAGTTGAATTCATTGAAAGCAAAGATAGAAATAATAAAGTTACATTTGAACTAACTTTGGAAGAGTGGGATGTCCTTTGTTTTTCACCAAAATTTGATCATCAATCACAAATTTCTTCTCTAGTATTTTAAAACAATGCATTTCTTATTTAAAAAGGTAAAAACAATGTACATTGCTCTTAACAAGATACCCAAAAAAAAATCATCCCCAATAAAACATTAATAATAATAACAAAATGCAAGTAAAATTCGCACATGTTTTGATAATAAATATGTTATATCATGTTTGTGTTAGATGTATAGCTTTAGGGATAGAAAAGGCATTGAAAACCATATATAAAAAGCATTGTATTTTAAAATTCAAAAAAATGTATTTTTAAAGGTTTACTAAGTTATTGTATTTGTTTATGGTCAGTTTTTAATAATAATAATAATAATAATAATAATAAACACTTAACCTAATACATTGTCAATGGTTGATTATATTTATTTGTAATGACACGGGCCGTGAAGAACCTCAGCAAATCAATATCTTATTACGTAGATGAGTGTTACATATAAAGGAAATCAAAACCGTTATATACAGTTAGATAACGAGATTATTAACTAGATTTTACTAACTAATAACTGAAATAGTATTTACAATGTAATCCCAAAGGATTATTCAACATTCCCCCCTTAATCTGAAGGAACATCTGACATGCCAAGGTGCATTCTAAATTTTCAAACTTTTCATGGCCCAATGCTTTAGTAAAGATATCTGCAATTTGCTCTGAAGTAGGACAATGTGTCAGATGAATGGTTTTGGCCTCAACATGATGTCGAATCAAGTGATATTTGGTGTTGATATGTTTGGTTCGATCATGGAATTTTGGATTCTTGGCCAATTGAATTGCAGAAGTGTTGTCAACAAAGAGAGGCGTTGAAGTCATTTGTTTCTCTTGCAAGTCTTCAAGTATTTTACGAAGCCAAATGATTTCTTTTGTGGCTTGAGCTGTTGCAACATATTCGGCTTCAGTTGTAGAATCAACAGGAACAGTTTGCTTTCGTGATCTCCATGTGATAGCTGCTAATCCAAGGTTCATCAAATAACCTGAAGTAGAGACCCCATGCTTTTTATCTCCATCAAAATTTGAATCTGAATAACCGATGAGATGAAAGTCTGAAACTTTAGAATATTTGATGCCATAAGATTGAGTGCCTTTTAAATATTTGAGCACTCGCTTTGCTGCATTCCAATGACCTTCACAGGGATGATGCATAAACCTGGAAAGTATTCCTATAGCAAAAGTTATGTCAGGACGAGTAGTAGTAAGATAAATTAAACTTCCAACAAGCTGCCTATACTTTGTTGGATCTTCAAATGTGCTACCTTCATTTGAAGTAAGCTTTAGATTCTGCTCCGTTGGTGTTGAAACGGGATTACAATCCTGCATACCAAATTTCCTTAATAACTCTCCAACATATTTTTTCTGAGAAATGAAAATGTGCTTCGGTTTTTTATCTACTTCAATTCCTAAATAATAATGTAATAATCCCAAATATGTCATATCAAAAACCTTTTTCAACTCTCTTTTGATAGATACTATATAATTGTCATTATTTCCTGTGATAAGCAAATCATCCACATAGACAACTAGATATACAACCGATCTTCCAACTTTCTTGACAAATAAAGTTGCATCATCTAGATTGAAGTGCTTATAATTCAATTTGAGAAGATGCTCAATTAACTTTTCATACCAAGCTCGGGGTGCTTGCTTTAAACCATATAAAGATTTGACTAATTTGCATACCTTCTGTTCTTGACCTTTGATAGCAAAGCCTTCAGGCTGATCCATATACACATCTTTTTTTAAATCTCCATTCAAAAATGCGGTTTTAACATCCATGTGATGTATCTTCCATCCTTTTTGTGCTGCTAATGAATACAAAGTTCGAATGGTGCCCCATTTAGCTGTAGAGCAAATGTTTCTATGTAATCAACACCTTCTTTCTGTGCATACCCTTTTGCTACAAGTCTCACTTTGTGTTTGTCAAGTGACTCATCTGCTTTATATTTATTCTTATATATCCACTTGCATCCAATCGGTTTGGTTCCAATTGCAGGCTTCACCCACCTCCAAGTTCCATTTTTTATGAGAGCATCATACTGTCTTTGCATTGCACTTTTTAATACATCACTATTTACTGCTTCTTGAAAAGATGCAGTTTTATCAAACGCATGAAAGTTTAATTCACAATCTAATGTTACAAAATCATCATACCTTTTAGGAAATGTCTTAGTCCGTATTGATCTACGAACTTCTTCTTGTTGTGGTGTTTTCTCTGTTTCTTCTTTAAGTGCAGGTTATGCATTATCCATGATACTTGGTTTATCCATTCCATTAACAATATCATCAATTGTCTCATCTTCTGTTTCATCAACTTGTGCATTAGAAGGAAATTCCAAAACTTGACCTTGACTTAGAACAGGAATCCCCCCTTCAAGATTTGGAAGTTCATTATCCATTTCATGATAGATTTTTTTAGAATGAAATCTATCAAGCTGAGCAAGTTGTTTATCAATAGTGAGTGCATCTTTCTCAAACTCAAGAAATATAACATCTCTAGAAACAATAAACTTCCTGTTATCTTCATCATACAACCTATAAGCTTTAGAAGTATTAGAATATCTCAAAAAAATACACTTCCGACTTCTTGCTCCCAATTTATGTCTTTGTTGCTTAGGAATCAAAGCATAACATGTGGAACTGAAAATTCTAAAATGCTTGACAGCTGGAAGATGATCATGCCACATTTCATAAGGTGTTTTGTTTTGTAGTGCAATAGAATGACATCTATTCTTAATGCAGACAGCACAAAGAACTGGCTCTCCCCAAAACATTAACTTGACATTTTTAAAATACATCATTGATCTTACCATATTCAAGAGTGTCCTTATTCATACATTCTGCCACACCATTTTGCTGTGGATTATAAGGAACAGTTGTTTGATTTTTAATACCATTCTCCTGCAAATAGTTTTCAAACTCTTGAGATGTATATTCACCACCTTTATCAGTTCGAAGGGTTCCAATATTGAGTTGAGCTTCATTTTTAATCCATAAGTGAAAATTTCTGAATGTATCAAAAGCTTGAGATTTTGCTTTTAATAAATAAACCCAACACATCCTCGTAAAGTCATCAATGAAAGAAGTTGATATATTTGTTACCATTTGCTGATGGAATGGGCATGGGCCCACATAAATCTGAGTGAATAAGACCAAGCTTTCTTGAAGCTCGAAACATAGAATCATTAAAAGGTTGTTTATTGTGCTTGCCTAAGATACAAGCATCACATGTGGAAATTTGTCTTGGAATAGTAGGAAGCCCTTGAAATCCTTTCTGTTTCATAATCTTGAGACTGTCATAACTAAAATGACCAAATCTAGCATGCCACAATAAGCTGGAAGATAAATTACTATTATGCTGAACAAAATTTGCAAAATTCTGTGAATTGGATGATGTACCATTTAACTTTAAAAGTTTGTTATCTTCCACTCCATTCATTACAATGACATTATCATAAGCTCTTATAATTTCAATGATACCATCAAACATATGTATCGAGTGATTTTGTTGTCTAATTTGCACAAGAGATATTAGATTTCTCTTCAATTGTGGAACATACAGAACATCAGAAAGTATATAATCAGGAAGTCCTGATAATTTCAATCTAACAGAACCAATTCCTGAAGGTTTTAACTGAGACTTATCTGCCAAATGTACTACCCCATCAAATTGATCACTAAATGTTTCAAAGAAGTCTTTTCTAAATGTCATATGACATGTGGCTCTAGTATCCAATAACCAAATATCATTCCATGAAAATGAAGTACTAAAAGCTTCTTCAATTCCTAGATTACAATGTGCAACAACATAATGTGCAGATTCAGGAGGGTTACCTTTATCATTTCCATTATCTTGTACTTGCTCTTTCTTGTTAACAATTTTATCCCAAGAAGTTCTACAATAACTTGCAGTATGACCAGTTTTTCCACATCTATAACATTGTTTCTCTCTTTGATTAAATCTTCCCCCCCTTCCTTTGTACTGTCCTCTTTGTCCTCTATCTCGACCTCTGCTTCTATTTTCATCCTTTGTAAATTATTCTTTTGATTTGTGTTCTTTCTGTGCAAGACACAAAGTTTCTTCATTGGGTTTAGACTCCTTCCCAAATGCTTTCTCTCTTTCTGCAATTTTCTCAACAAGTGTTTCAAAGGTCATAGCTTTCATTTGGCCACTAGCTTGAAGTGATTCTAAATAATGAGTATAGGTAGGATATAGAGCTTTAATAAATGCAGTAAGTTGAACGTCAACTTTTACACCAGTTGCATCAGTATCATGGAAAATGGCTCTAATTTCAGAAGCAAGTTTCATTGGATCATTATCTTTTAATTCTAAGTTAAATAATTTCATCAACAGTTGTATGATTTCAAGCTCATAATGTGAATCATACAAATCTTTTAGTTTCTTTAATGCTTCCCAAGCACTTTTGCTAGAAACTAAATGTCTACTTACTTCTTCACTTACAGAGGCAATAATCAAGGAATAAGCATTCTTGTCCTTGCTTTTTCATAATGCTAACTCTTTGGCATTAGTAGGTGGTATTGGTGCACTTTTATCCACTTCATCTATTGCTTCTCCATCTTTCTTATCTTCTAAATTCTCATTTTCACAAATTCCATCCCACATATCATTAAAAATAAGGGTATTTTTCATTTTACGAAACCATTCCTCATAATTTTCTTTTCCAGATAAAATAACTCCAACAATTGAAATTCACTGTTTAGTAAATTTTTGTGTACAAAATACAGTCTGAAATATTATTTTCCTCTTAGTCAATGTTCTTTAAAATCTTTTTATCTTCTAAAAATATTTCCCAAAAGGTTTAATAATTCAATTTAAAAAACCTTACTCAAATATAAATGGTTGTTTAAAAACTTTTATTTTCTAAAAAGAACTCCCCAAAGATTTGACAATTAATTTAAAGAAACCATTGCACGAAAATATAAATGACGGCTCTCTTCCTTTTTTTTCTCTTTTTAAAAAAGAAAATAATTCTTCAAAACAATTACCCAAACAATTTACGTGCAGTCTCCTCTTAATGTGCAGTCTTTGTCTGTCTTCCACAATCTTTACTAAGCAGCTCTCATTTCTTCCTTTCTTGGTGATAGCTCATTTGATGGCTCCTCCTTCATGGGCTTCTTCTTTCTCACCAAGTCTTTCTCACCAATGCTTCACTACCTTTGCTCTAATACCATTGACACAGGCTGTGAAAAACCTCAGCAAATCAATATCTTATGACGTAGATGAGTGTTACATATAAAGGAAATCAAAACCGTTATCTACAGTTAGATAACGAGATTATTAACTAGATCTGACTGACTAACAACTGAAATAGTATTTACAATGTAATCCCGAAAGATTATTCAACATGTAAGGTGTCAAATTTTGGTCCATTAAATTTGTGAGAAATAACTTATATTTTATATATTTTTATTTCTAGAATTTTGTGTTTCGTTGTCTTATTGCTAATCTTAGTTATTACATCTGACAATTTCACATATTTTTAGTTAAAAATATTTATTTTTATGTATTTAATATTCATTAGATTTAGGAGAAATATTATATATTTTGATTTTGTTTATATCTTATTTCCAATATTAGTTAGTTTTAGTGAGTGCATCTTACAATTTGGCTTGTTTTATTAAAAATTAAGTTTATTTGGCTATTGCTTGAATATGTGAATATATAAGAAAATCATATTCCTATCGATATTGCATTCCCAAACTTTACAATTATGTATAATCACTACCACAATATTTAATATCCTACCCAACATAATATAGTTGGATCAATGGAAAAAAAATTGGCTATCAACAAAACATAAATTGTATTAAGAAAAACTTATTTAAATTAAATATATATCAAAACATTACAATCTTTAAAATATTTACATTTTTCCCAAACTAAAGATGATGAGTAGTGGATACACAAGGAAGATAAATAACATGTTGTATTGCCTTATAAAAATATTGGAATTCCGCTTATAATGTATCATTGATCAATATATAATCCAAGTTATCATGGTTCATCTATCCTATTTGTTCAAGTATACAAAATAAATGATGTGGCATCTCCACATTATCATATCACTAAATGTACATATTCAAATTCCACTTATAATGTATCATTGATCAATATGTAATCCAAGCTATCATGGTTCATCTATCCTATTTCACTAATATATTTGGGCGTATTTTTCCACGAAATATTTCCACGTTTCGAACATACGTGGATTAATACTTCATTTTTTTTATCATGGCGGAAAAACCATGGCAATATTGACGTTTTTAATTTTCGACGAATTTTCGTCTCTATATCGACGATATATGGCTATCTTTAATTTAACATTCTTATTTATTTAAATCTTATTTGAAAGGGGGTACAGTTGGGACCTCATCGCAGGAAATAAAATGAACTTATTTTGACTTACATATTTTCAGTTGAGGTAATTTCTATAGATTCGGCAGGATCACTTTGACTTGTCGAGCATACTACCTTTGGCAGAAGCCTTCAAATGCAAGAAGCAAATATTCAAATTATTGGATTTATGGAAGAGCAGGGCAAACTATATGACAATAGGAGATCTAATTTTTTATGGACACAGATCGGAGCAGGAAATTAAGAAAAGGAATCACTTGGACATGAATCCCACAAAATATTTAGCATAATCTCATATATAATGAATGCACCTACGGAAAACTAATACTATTAATCCTTTAAAATACTAGTAGAAATCACACCCGCCAAACCAATGCCAGCATTCAACGGCTCTTGATTGTTTACGCACGGGTCTATAAGCATGCATCCTTTTTTGGCGTAAATAGTTTTTTATTTCCATGTCTTAGGAGGCCGACCTCATCACCAATTTATTTTTGTTATCATTAACCAAAATTTATTTAATTTTCCACATCATCATCATTTTATTTTATTTTTTATGCCAATACTTGGCCTTCTCTAATGCCCGCATACCCTTCTTCAACTGCCCGTATGGGGGTCTTTGATATTCCAATAAGTATGCCCACACTGTCCATCTTCAAGGTCCCAATAGGTGATGTATTTAGATGCCCGCAGCTAGGGTTTAAAGATACCCGCAACTCCTCATTTGAGTCATCAAAGATGCTCACAACTCCCACAAATGCCCGCAGCAAGTCCTTCCTTATGCTCGCAGCTCACACCAGGATGCCCGTAGGTGGTGCTGAGAAAATGCCCACAATTTTCCCCATTTAGCATGCCCGCAGGATCTTCTAGAGATGCCCGCAATCTTTTCCTTGTCCACTATTTTATCATGCCCGCAGCCATCTCTGTCATCAAGTTTGCTTGTCTATTGTCATGTCACCATCTCCTTGTCATCTTTGCACCAACATCTTTGTCTTGCCCAAATCATCTTCAAATGACCACATAATGGGTCATTTGACTCTCTAGATGTTCCATGCTTGTCAATGTCATTATGCATGTCCTTAGTCATCTTTGTCCTTCATGTCTTGTTCCAATTACACTTTGTCATGTCATCATGCTTAGACACCTCTTCGAATCTCTGTTTGTTATTTATTGTTTTAATAAAATAATCAATTAAAACTTCTTCTAAACATTGCATCTCTCCAATAGTAAGATGTGTCTCTTCAAAAATTTGTCTTAATTCTTTTTATTAAATTTATGTTTATTTTTCTAAATACATTCCTATTGCTTCTTATTTAATAAACTATGTTTATTATTTTTCACTAACTTTGCAGGTCCATCTTTTTCATATATGACCATCATAATGCAAACTGAAATTATGGCTAGATAGCCACCTCAACAAGGATCAGATCCATGTCACCTTTTGAACTTTTTGATACACATGCATTATCTGGAGATCATTTGAAAATAGGCTTCCAAATTGTTTAATTTAACACTCAGACAAAAAAAAAAAAAATTAACTTATAAAAACATTTTTTCTTCTACTTTTGAATATTGATTTCTCCCTCATGTGATCACCATAAGGAAACCTACAAGCATGGCTAGATATCCATTTCAACAATGAACAAGACCATATCACAAGATAAATCTGTTGAAACACACACAACCTTTGGCAGGCATTTCAAAATAGCTTCTCAACCTCTTTTGAACATCAAAACATATTTCTTCCCATTTTGGAAAACTCCTATTTCACACGTGTGAACACTCTATGGAGACCTGAAGTCATGAACAGATGGACAACTTACCAAAGAATGGATCCATGACATTTGATAAATTTACTTGCACAAAGACGGCCCTTGGCGGGCATTTCCAACTGACCTCTCAAACTCCTGTTTTTAACACTTGATCAATTTTCTTTTGTTCTCACTTTGCAAAATATTATTTTTCTTATTTTGGGCAGATTGATATTTTGCATATGAGACCATCATAAGACAACCTGAAGGTATGGATGGATAGTCAATTCACCAAGGAACATGCCTATGCTACCTGATGAATTTTATCATCAAAATAACCCCTCCTTGCGGGCATTTCAAAATTCCTTTTCAATTTCTTGAATCTAACACCACCAATTTTCGTGTTCTTAAAATGCAAAATAATATTTTTCTTACTTTTGGCAGATTTATATCTTTGTCATAAAACACTCCACGGGATAACTGAGACCATGGTTAGATGCAACCATAAACAAGCTATAGCATAACACTTTCATATCATTTTTCTCATCATCCTATGAGATAGGACGGGCATTTCCCTGAGGCCACTAAGGCAGTTTTTCAAGTACTGGAATAGTGCAAAATAGCCTGAAACTCTGTATTGGCAGACCATTATCTTTGTCATCAAACATCTTCCTTGAGAACTGAGACCATGGTGAGATAGCATCTTCAATAAGCTGTAGGATGATAGCTTCAGATAATTTTTATCATACACCTATAAGGTACGACGGGCATTTTCCCAAGGCCACGTGAGCCAGTTTTTCCAACACTTGGACAATTTTCTTAGTCTGGTCCAATCTTCCTAAAATATTGTTTTGGCAGGTTCATAACTTCTTCCTCGGCTACTTCCAAGACAATATGAAGACATGGTCAGGTAGGCCAAATATCAACCTACAAGACCCTCATATGGTGCGGAAATTTTCTTCAACACACAATTTGTGGCGGGCATTTTCTTAAGGCTACCTGAGCCAATTTTCCAACACTAAGTCATTTTCAGGACTTTCTCCAAACTTTATGCTGAAACCTCATTTTGGCAGATTCATAAATTTTTCTTCGGACATGCTTAAGGAGAAATAATACCATGGTTAGGTAGAAAAACCAACACACTACAAGACCCCCATGTGCTGTGGGAATTTACTCTAATCCATAATTTAGGGCAGGCATCTTTCTGAGGCTACTTAGCCATTTTTGCTTGCTCTGGCACAAACCCCTGTTTTGGTAGGTCCATAACTTCTCCCTTAGAAACTTTCAGAACAAAATGAAGACATGGTTAGGTAGGAAAAACAACAATCTACATGACCCCCATGTGGTGTGGGCATTTATATTCTCCTATAAATTATGGCATGCATTTCCCTAAGACAATTTTTACCTATTTCCCCTTAGTCATTTTCCTGTTTTTCACCAAATTACCATATTTTTCCAATATGATTGTCATTAATGTTGTCATCAATGACAATCCTATTCATCACAGTATTCATGTTTTTCTTTATAGAAATTGATATATAATATACTGCATTTATAAATATACTTATATTTAATGTATTTGACAAGTTATTGTTTGGTATGGTGTAGGTAAGACAATCGCTTGTCACTACAAGGATTTTTCACTATGAATGAAAATGCAAGGAAGCTTGCTCAGTTTAGAGCGGCATTAGAGGCGAGGGGAGATGGAAAATGTTATTTCCCTTACTCTGATTACATGGGCTTGCAAAGAAGAAGAATTTTAATAACAACAACTGAAAGACATTTTAGGGAGAAGGGGCACGCCGAAGGGGGTTATGAATATCGTCCCTTGGTAAGAGGTTATTCAAATTTTAATGTATTTTCTGTAATAGTCATCATGTCATGAATTTCAGTAAAATGTCTTATCATTTTATTATATGTTCTATACACACTAATTTTACTACGTTGTTTGTAAATATATAGACAATGCCCCCAAAATGTCGCCTTCCAGAGAGTTATTTGCCAAGTACTAGCATAAATACTCATTTACAGGGTGACGAACATCTATATCATAATATTGAAGCTGATCAAGTTCTTAATGATGATATGGATGGAGATAACGTTAGTGATACAAATCAGGAAGATGAGATACATAGATTGATCCAAGACACATTTGCCCCAATGGATGGGGACAACTAGGATGATAGTCATGATGTTGATCCTCTACTCGAGAAGTCATGTCAACCTCTTTATGAAGGCTCAAAAACAAATCTTCTATCTGCTATATTGTTGTTAGTGAACTTGAAGGTTTTGAATGGTTTATCAAACATCTGTCTCACACATATACTAAGGTATGTAATTTCTTAATTATTTATGTCTGCATGTTCACATGTACATAAAGGGTTAACTTTTCCCTATATTGCTATTGTTATCTAATTTGTAAAGTATGGATGTGATATTGATGATTAATATTGTTTACATTGACTTATTCTTTTGAATTTTGTAGATTGTTAGGTGAATTTCTATTACCAATGTCAAATATTTTACCACGCAAATATCGAGAGATATATGTGATTATGAAAGAATTTGGAATAGAGTATCAAGCTATTGATGCATGTCCTAATGATCATATCATATACTATGGACAATATGCATTAGAAAATGAATTCCCACAATGTCAAACAAGTAGGTATCGAACTGATAAAGTGACAAAAAAGTTGCCTCACAAAGTTCTTCGTTATATTCCGATAATTCCACATCTCTAGCGGTTGTTTAGGTGTCAAAGTATAGCACAGTTTATGGATTTCCATGCAAAGAACAGAAGTCGAGATGATGTTCTTCGAATGCCTGCAGATGGGTCTGAATTTAGGTACATCGAAGAAAAGTGGCCAATTTTCAAAGAAGAACCTCGTAATGTTAAACCTTCGTTGGCAGCTAATGGTGTCAATCCATTTGGAGAGCTTCGTTCTACCTACTCAGTGTTGCCTATTTTTGTTATAAACAATAACCTTCCTCCTTGGATGTCGGTTAAGAGAGATCACACAATGTTGGCAATGATTGTTCCAGGTATTTAATTAATTTGTATTTTTTTACTTGAAAGTCTGATCACTAAATATTTCATTTCTTTCTTTCGTGCATGATAATTATGTCTTTTATATATAACGACATATAGCTTCATATAATTAATCACGTATGTTGGACCAATTAGGTAAGTACCAGGTTAAATATATGAATGTATATATTGAGCCTCTTAACGATGAGTTGTTGAAGTTATGGGTTGGCGTCACTATGTATGACATCTCTAGACCAATAGGGAAAATATTATTTCAATTCCATGGAATACTTGGATGGACAATTCATGATGCTCCCGGGTTAACACATTTTTGTGGTATATTGTTACTTTCTTTTGTTCTTTAATATTATATATATCTATTGAAAATATCATGCATTATTTTAAATAGTAATTCTAATTCGCTACACTAATTCATATATCTTGTAGGTCTTCAAACAAAGGGTAAATTTGCATGTCTAGCTTGTGGTCCCAGGATAAAATCTCGTCGTTCAAGGAGTTTAGTAAAGGAAGTGTTTGATGAGTATAGGAAATTTTTGCCTAAGATCCATAGTTATCAAACTACAGACAAAGCAAAATTCAATGGTAAAGAAGAGAATGGAAAAAACCCACGAAGAATGACACCTCACCTATGGAACTTGGAATATAATAGAAATCGTCAAGGTATGCCTTATAATACAAGGGCATTTGAATCGGGTATAGAGCCTTATATTATTCCAAGTCAATGTGAGTAAGTAATTTACTCAGAGGTACCAGGTAAAGCAGGTTGGTCATACGTTTTAAGATACGATCCAAGAGGAAGACCAGTAAAGTATAATCATGTAGATGATGAAGATAATCATGAAGAAGAAGATGATGACGATGATTCAGATAAGGAGCAGGTGGCTGCAGTCGATGTGTTAGGTGAATAAGTTGAAGAGGTTGATCATCCAAATGTAGTAGACGATGATCTCATTAACGATGTTGATGACTATATTAGCAAATATGCCATTGATGATGATGTTGATGTGAATGAGCCTTTCATAAATATGTATTATGAACCAAATCCTGATACAGATGTTGAGTTGGATGAAGAAGAAGATGAATGATATTTAATTGTTGAAGAGTAGAGGCACGTGTTTATATATTTTATGTCATGATGATCTTTATATGTTTTTATTTCCAATTTCCTTTTCAACTTTCTGATTTCAACACTTAGCCAATTTTTTGTTCTTAATATGCAAAATAATAATTTTTCCTACTTTTGGCGAATTTATGAAAAATGGGTCTCAAATATCCCTTCATATCTCTCAATCTGTGATACCTATGTAAAAAATAAGGGAGGTTTCTATGTATTTCTATGTACTTTACAAAAACCTATTTTTGTTTTCAAAAACACTTCTCCAGATTCTCGCAAACCATCCCCAAAGTTTGTGACCAAAACAGTAAATTATTTAATATTTTAAACCCTGAAAAAAAAAGGTCGTAAAGATCAATTCGAATCTTTCAATCCATGAAACCTGTTGCAAAAAATGAAAGAGGTTTTTGTGAATGAGTCCGTGATGGACAAAAATTCGCTTCCATCTCCTCGTAATATGATGATCAAGATGATGATGGTGATAACGAAGACATTGATGATGATGATGATAAGGAAGATGATGATGATGATTATGAAGATGATGATGATGATATTGATGAAGACAATGAAGAACAATAAGGAAACATGGTCATTTTAAGAATTTATCAAAGGATACTATGATGTGCATGTGTTTGATGACATTTTATCATGTCATTTCCCACTTGTATTTGATCATGAAGAGGATATGGTTGATAATATTGTTGAAGTTAATGATTTAGACTCCCATGAAGAGAATATTTATGATTCAAATGGGAAATTCACTGAACAATCAATTTCATCTCCTTATGAAGAAAACAATGAAGAAACTATTGCATATAAAAGTAAATAGGATTTGACCAACGAGAGTATCCAAGATCCCATTCCACCCTTCCACAAATAAAAATATTTGGTAAGCATGTTTTCTGATCAAAATTATAAATTCCATGATCCTGTTATTGATGATTTTAAGAAGGATAATATTAAATAAAAATCATTGGAAGATGAGGAATTAAAAGAGGTATTTACCTCTCCATTTGATGAATATGGGGACAACCAAGGATCTGAAGTTAGAGACATTACCTTTTAGATTCCAATCATGATAGGGATATGAATTATTGTAAAATATTTTGGGGCCCTATTATTGACAGTCATGATGATGTTTCTAAGGAATATAATAGATAATTTTGAGGTCCTTGGACAACCCAAAATAGAGGTAAATCTAGAAATTTTACAAGATATTTTCTAGTCATATACTCCTATGCATGATTTAGATTTTGGGTAGTTCAGTGAATATATTTACGAATATTTGTTTCATCCATGTACACTAACTTTTGGGAAAATTTATTGCAAAATTTTCAAGGAAATTTCCAACCACCCTCTACCTTGTATAATGCAAATTTTTCTCAACATATATAGCGAATTTGTGACATGGAGAGAACTTAGAAAATTTCCTTCCACAAACCAATTTTAATGAATTTGTATGTGAAAAAGTATATTGAAAATTGCATAGGTCAACCATTTTTAAAATCATCATGTTTAGAAATTTATGTGCGTAATTTCCAACCATGTTCTCAATAAAAATGTTCAGATTGTGGAGAATGTTTCTAATGATATTTTCTAGCCAATAGTACCCTTAATTTTTGGTGCATTTTCATGCATATTTTAGCATGAAATCTTATGTTATGGTTGGAAATTGTTGAATATCCATTTGGTGATTGCAGAAATTTATAGCCATGTATTTCATCAATTCCTTTCATCTTTTGTATGTACTTTCAATTAGAAATAATATTATTAATGATGATAATTATATGGGGCTACGAGCATTTCAATTTAATGTATATTGTAGAAATTTTTAACCAACAAAAGGAGGGTCTATAGCCCTAGATTTGGGGCTGATTTGTTTTTCTATATTTCAATTGTCATTTCATATCTCATGCACATTTTATTTGAAGGATAGCGATTATTATTTGAACAATGTTCCCATAAGACCTCGTTACTTGAAGGGAGTGATGATGGAATTGTAAGGGTTGATGAGGGACTAGCTTATGATGTTTTCATCCATGGTGATGTGTACATTAGCCACATCCATTGGTGTATAGATTAAGCTTAAAACAATGACACATGCTATCCTTGGAAATATTTATATTATTCTCCCCTATATGTTTAAGGACCTAGTTTATCTAATTGGGTCCTTAATTCCTAAGTCAACTGTTGTTGTAGTTAAATGCAACTAAATTATACTTATAACTTAATAATTGAGAATATTTTTAGCTGTAACATAAAAACAATCATAAAATAACACAATAATTATGTTCAATCAACATTTTTTTTTAACAGAAGCCGAAGAAGGTTTTTATATATATATATAAAAGTTGATCACAGCCATCTGTATAGTCTGAAATCAAAAGATTGCTTTGTTGCAATAGAGTTTAAAGAAGCAAATAAGCGAACTACAAAAAAGAGGGATATTCTGATTCTTTTCCTGAAACTAAGATTTCCCCTGTAGGGGTATTGTCTAACGAACTGATTGTTCAACAAGAAGCCAAAATACATAATAACCCAAATAGATTTCAGCAAAACAAAAAAATTGCAAGACAATATCGAGAGAGAAAGGCCTGTCGTTTTTGAGCTTCTTGGCTGAGGGTTGGCTTGCCAACCGAGGGATCCTCCATCTGATGGTCTTTTGGAGTTTCATTGCAGTGGCTGCCTTCAGTCATTTTAATTAATTTCTGAACATCTTCCTTAAGATAGTCAACTTTTGCCATTAACTTATGCAGATCTCTAGTGTTGTCTTCTATTCTCGAAGCGTGACAGTCGAGTTGGTTCGAAATATACCTGGCGTCATTAGCAACATTTTGGGTGTTGTTGATGCTAGTTCCCACCATATTAAAGACCCATTTCATTCCACTTTGAAGGTCTAAGAGTGCCGACTTAATTTCCTGGAGATCCTTGGAGGAATCCATGCTATCTATCTCCTGAATATATGGAAAAGGCCACTGGGTTAAATTGGGATAACTGTAGGAAAATATACCTGAATCGAGAAGCTAAGAGGGAAGGTTCTGCTCCTACACTGGCCATGAAGAATCAGAATCATCTTTCGCTACTTGATGAAGCACCTCACTATCATTTTGAGAGCTGAGTAATCCTACAAAGCGAGAGATATAATCTTCTTCTGGGAGGACGATGAAAGGTGGGTGCTTCTCCATATTTCGAGGGAGCCTGAGATTTTTCATGGCCAAGAAATCTGCGATGTGTGCGAAATGAAGGCTTGGGCTGTCCATTAGCTAAAGGATGAGACTCATACTTAATGCAACCCAGGAGCAGGCAGTACCTCTTTGCTGATCGCACCACATTGGAGGACACACGTGACCTGTCAAACGTGGCATTGAGATGGACAATGACATGTCAAGATTTGATTGCGATGGTAATATAAATTGAATTTGGAAAATTGTTGAAGAAAGTGAAGGTTGATGTGTGGTAATGGAGGCGAGTATCTCACAAAACCATTTACTAATTTATGTCCTTGGGAAAGAATTTTTTTTTGAATTCATTATGTCTAAAACCCTACCACAAATTAAGTGTAGAAAAAAATAAAACAAAGGTTGAAAGTGTCATATGTATGCTAAAAAGCGTATGTATTCTAAATTATTTTAAGTGGAAGCAATGGCGACTCCAAGATATGTTCAAGACTAATTGCCCACAATTACAATAAAGTTAATGACACCATATCAAGCATGGTTCAAGATGAAATCAGATGTTCAACATTTGGAGGTCTTGGATGTGTTATTAAATCTTATATCCTTGCTGAGAAGGAAAGCAAGTTTGATGCCAAAAACATTTAATCGATATTGATCAAATATATTATGGAGATATTGAAATTTTTAATTATCTCTATATTCCATTCAAGTTGAAAGTTATCAAGAGTGGGGATGTGATCTTTGATGAACTAGTTGCGTGAAAGAATTGAGTGGGAAAGTTGAATGAGTTTCCTGACCAACAATGTGACGCACCAATATATGACTTTAAAAATGTTAATGTTGCTATTGGATCCATCAAGACCACAAGTAATGTTAAGGAGCTCGAAACCCCACTTGGTTAATTAATTTTGTATAGGATCTAAAGGAAGAGGATGAAGAAGTGCATCGAACACAAACCCATGCAGAGGAACATGCTTATCTACAACCTATGATCATAAGATTTAGCAATTGATATGCATTGAGAGAAAAAGAATTGAGTCTTGAATCTATGAAAATTCCACTTCAAGGAGATAGTGAAAGAATGGTAACATGTCATGGATGAAGTATGAGACTCATTTATCAAGAATCAACTTGGAAACTTGCAAATATATGGTCCTAGAAGAAAGGAAAATGGATACAAGTTGATTTTTAATATCAAGCATAGACCAAATGATGATATAAGGCACACTTGGTTGAAAAAGGATATATGCAATTTGAATGAATAAAGTATGTAGAAACATTTTTATTAATAATGGCATGACCTGGATAAGAGTGTTGTTGGCATTCATGGCTAATGTGGATATATAGGTCTACTGAAGTTTGATGTAAATATTTTGTTCTTGAAAGGAATGTTGGAAGTAAAGATATACATGTATTGTATCAAAGGATAAGTTAACAAGGGAGGGAAGCAAAAGATGTGAAACATGAAGAAAGAACTTAATGAGATGAAGGAATCATCTTGAGATTGGTACTAGTGGATAGATGGTCATTTGATTAGAGATGGTCTTCTACAACATTAAGATGGAAACAATAATGTGTGCATCAAGTGGGTTGGTAAGAACATTTCTAATCTTAAAACTATATGTAGATGAAGTGATTGTATTAATCCATGTTGAATGTTTTCAAAACAAAAATACCTAAGATGAAAAAACATGGGGAGATCCATTATTCTATAGGAGTTCAAGTATAAAGAGATAAAAGGACGAGGCTAATTCAATAAATGAAGGTAGATATGAAACTATAATGAGGATATTTATAATGAGTTAATGTTATCCCATATCCACACCAATGGAAGTTAGCATAAAATTGTCAAGAGACATGCATGTTTAAAGATAGAGGATGAAATAGCAGTGATGAAAACAGTTCCATACGAGAGTGCCTTTGGAACCCTAATGCATCCAATGGTTAATATGAGTGCTAATATAGCCCATGTTGTGAAAATTATTATTGTTATCCATTATGTGGTGGTTTTAAGTATATTTTCAAGTATATTAGAAATACAACAAAACTTGGCATCACATTTAGTGGGGAGTAAGAAGGATGCACGAGATTTGCTTGTTCAATATGGTGTGGGTTGGGAAGGAGACATAGATGAACATAAATCAACATTCAATGATATTTGATATTTGATGTAGAGGGTTTTTGATCTAGGATAAGCACTCAAGATGAAATCCTTTTTGCCCCTAATTTATGAATATTTTGTGTGTTTTAAGTATCCACACATGTTCTATGTGCCAAGCTTATAAAATAATTTATATATAAACCGTGTATTTGGAGTTTCCTAATAGTGTGACTCTGAATAACTAAGAATTTTATTATACCCATGATTGGATAGAAACTAAATGAATTTTGATGAGAACCTTGTAATTGTATTGTACTAGGACATCAATAATATCTTTATTGACTTCTCTTATAGTTGAGCATATATGTGTCAGGCATATGATTGGGCATTTCACATTCTAAAATTAACACAATGATTTCCTTATTGTTCTAGCTTATACCAAGAATCTATTTATTGATTTATAGGTGTGATGATGATGATGATGACGAACAATAAGATGATGATAATGATGATGATGATGATGACAACGATGATGATGACGATGATGACGATGACTAGGATGAGGATGATGATGATGATGATGACAATCAGGATGAGGATGAGGATGATGATGATGATGATGATGATGATGATGATGATGATGATGATGATGATGATGATGTTGATGATGATGATGATGATGATGATGAAGATGATGGTGGTGGTGGTGATGAAGATGATGATGAGGGCGATGATGAAAATGATGATGATGACGATGATGATGTTGATGCTGATGATGATGATCAATGATGGTGGTGATGATGACGACGACAGCAATGATGATGATGATGATGATGATGATGATGAGGGAGAGGATGAGGACGATGATGACCAGGATGAAGATGATGAGGATGATGATGATGACTAGGATGAGGATGATGAAGATGATGATCACGATTATCATGATTATGATGATGAAGATGATGATGATGATGATGAAGATGAAGATGATGATGATGGTGATGGTGATGATGATGAATATGTTGATGAAGATGATGAGGATGATGAATATGTGATGACAAGATATTTACCTTGGTCTTCACTAAATTGTTCTGAGCTTCGCCAACATTATAATATAATGGTTATGAGTGATTATTCACTCCTATAAAGAATGCACTTTATGGAACTACCAAACAGCTCATTTTGGATCTTCCTCTTTTAAGACACCGGACTAGGTCCATAAGTCTTGATTCGTCATGTGCACAAATCTAAGAACATGAGGCTTCACAGGGCCCAAAAAGTTGTATTTTTTTTACTACTTCCTCAGATCATATTGAATTGTCAGATTAGTCCTTGGAATGGGTGTTAGGAGCGATCCTTAATTTTTCACTCAATTGGATGCTCCCCCTATCATGTAGACGTCTTCATTCATTGAGCTCCCCCTAAAATTGCGATGATGAAGGTGATGATGATGAAGATGATGATGAATATGATGATGATGATGATGTTGATGACGAATATGATGATGATGATGAATATGATGAATATGATGATGATGATGATGAAGATGATGATGATGATGAAGATGATGATGATGATGATGAAAATGATGATGATGATGATGATGATGATAATGAAAATGATTATGATCATGATCATGATGATGAAGCTGAAGATCATGATAATGGAGATGCTGATGAATTGGATGACGATGATGTTGATGATGAATATGATGATGAAGATGAAGATGTTGATGATGATGACAATGAATATGATGATGATGATGGTGATAACAAAGACGTTGATGATGAATATGATGATTATGATGATGATGATAAGGAATATGATGATCATGATCATGATGACAATGTTGAAGATCATGATGACGATGATGAAGACGAAGATGATGATGATTATGAAGACGATGATGATGATGATATTGATGAATACGACGAAGATGATGACAAGGATGATGATGATGATCATCGTCGTTGTTGTCATCATCACCATCATCTTCGTCGTCTTCATCGTCATCATGATCATCATCATCATCGTCATCATCATCGTGTTCGTCCTTGAAGGGACTTATGTATAGGATCTCACTATAAGCAATGCAACCAATACAAATTGTGACAAAATCCTAGTTAAATTAAATTAAACTACACTAAATTAAAAACATAGAGTTGTTTAACTATAATTAATTTAAAATGCAACAAAATACAAAATATGCAAATAAAAAAAAATCCAAAATAAACTAAACAAAAGATAAATATGTAAAATAAAAAAACAAAACAAAACACAAAATATAAAATATGCAAATAAACAAACAAAAAAACATAGAATTCAAAAACACCTGCTCACTAACTCATTAGAAAAACAACAACAAACAAGTTCGCTCTCAAGCACTAGTTCACTAGAAGCATCCAGAGCACTGGTAATTTGATGAGCAGAGCAGTAATAAATGGAGGAGCAGGGGATACTAGTCCAGAGGATACTGGCGTTCCCAGTGGAGGCAACCTGGCCGTAGTCCAGAGGATAACAAAACAATCCAGCTGTAGTCCAGAGGATACCGGCATTCCCAGGGGAGGCAATACGGCCGCAGTCCAAAGGATAACAAAGGGCCCAATGAATTTTGTAAGCCCATTAACCCTAGTAGTGTAAGAATTTGGGAAAAATATGTCAAATTTTTGAACCAATACAGATTCGCTACAGTCATACTGAAATTATAATTTTGTTGTTGTGCTACCATCGCTTCTATTATCGGTGAATCTAGTAAGGGTTTTCTTATGCATACTTTGGGACATATGGGTCTTGGTATTTGACCAGTATATAGGGTTTGTGTTGGCATGAGCCATTCTGATCCCTGTCAAAGCCAGCATGCACTCTGAGTTTCGGCAGGTTTTTCCTCCCATGGTAGTTAGTGTGGTCGCCTCTGTTTGGCATATCTCAAAGAGTCCGAAGGTTATCAAGAATATTTAATTAATCAAGGTTAGTGTGGTCGCCTCTGCTTAGCATATGGATTATTTATTTAATCAATTAATTTATAAACCAACTTCAAATTTGTGGGCTTGGGATCTCCCCGGGCTTCCTTTATTTTTAAATCACGGGCTCCCTTCATCTACAGTCTGTGTGTGTCTTCATTAAACCCTCTGCGAGCATTTCTTCCTTAAATATATGCTGTGTAATTTCGATCACATCATATCTTCCAAAATACTATCCTTAAATCCTTCTCAACATATGCAAAATTCCCTTTATAAATTTATGTTTATTAATTTCCTGTAGCTTACTCTTTTATTTCACAAAGACTGTACAAGCATACTTTTCTAACTTTTGGGAGACTTATATTTTTCACATGTTGACCATCTTTAAACAAAATGAGGGTATGACTAGGTATCCACCTCAACTAGGAACAAGACCATGTCACCTTAAAACCTTACTGGCAAACACACAGTCTCTAGCAGTCACTTTAAAATGGTCTTTCAAACTACTCAATTCAACACCTAGTCAATTTTGTCAGACCCTAGTCATTACTGTGCTAGGAGGCATTTTGGCAGACTCATATTTCACACATGTGAACACCGAGAGGGAAACTAATATCATGAGTGGACGCCCAGGTCATCAAAGAATGGACCCATAACATCTGATGAATTTATCAGTTAAAGAGTTAACTCTGGCGTGCATTTCCAAGTGGGCTCTCAACCTCCTGTTTTCACCACTCAGTCAATTTTTCATATTTTTGGATATGCAAGCTTATGGTTTTACCTCTTTTGGCAAGCTGATTTTTTCTCATGTGGTCACCATAAGAAAAACTAAGAACATGGATGGATAGCCAGTTCATTAAAGAACATGCCTATACCTTCTGATGAATTTATCATCACTCAGACAAGCTTTGGCAGGCATTTCCAAATGCCTCTTCAACCTTGTGATTTGACACTTGGTCAATTTCTTTAAACCCTAGGTCTCAAACGTGATTTCAACTTTTCATCAAACTTGGAGTGTAAGACATCCAATGGATGGAGGACAACCATATGAATCCATTAAGACCAGTTTCATCCTCTGGAACTACTTTCTCTCTCCTCGGTGGGCATTTTACTGAAGTATGATGTAAAAGCTGCTTAAGACCCTGTTTTGGCATAACCATAATTTCTACCTTAGGTACTTTTAGGTCAAAGTAAGAACATGGTCAGGTAGACAACACAGCCACCTACATGATTCCCATATGGTGCAGGCATTTCTTTCAACCCACAAATTATGGAGGGCATTCTCCTAGAGCAACTTGTCTAATTTGACCCAAAAAAACTTCTTTTGGGAGGCATGTATCGTCTTCCTCAAAGAGTTGTTCTGAGAACTAGTGCCATCTTCAGATAGATACTTCAACCAACTATGGGGTGACAGGACATGGTGGGAATTTTCATAAGACTACTACTTTAGGACAATTTTTCACCATTTAGTCTTTTTCCAACTTTATCATACATGCCTATGCCCATCAACAGTTCTTTTGTCATTAATGAACATCTCTAGGATATGTCTGTCCACAATCATCAGTTCACCAAATGTCACCAATTCTCCATTCATATATTAACATCAATGCCAACACATTCATCTGCCATATTGCCAACAATGATTCCCAAGAGGATGGAGATGAGAGGTTACCCATCATCATCTCAACCTGAATATGTAACTTAGCCGTTTCTAAAGCCTTAGATATTGCGAGGTCCTCATTAGTGAAACTCTCCCATTGAAGCGATAAGGATTTGAATAACATAGCCTTTTTATGGGGTCCAATGAGCCCTTACTTATCTCGGATCGAAATTGGAGATTCTTTTCCATATACTATACCTTTTCTTGTTGTTTCCCTTGGCTTTGAGGTTGAAACTATAGAGAAAGGACAGTTGTAGGTCTCATCCATTGTCACAAGAAATCAATGCTTAGTTACTACTTGTGTTAGTTCCTAATGAATAATGAATGACATGTTACACTTTGGAATGATGATCGTATAATCTTATTTTTTTAAAATTAAAATTGCATGTTTTTGTATTTATAAGATTCATATTCCCGTATTTTGGCAGACTCATATCTCACACGTGTGAACACCCAAAGGGAAACTGAGATCATGAGTGGATGCTCAGATCATAAAATAATGGACCCATAACATCTGATGAATTTATCAGTTAAAGAGTTGACTCTGGCGTGCATTTCCAAGTGGGCTCTCAACCTCCTGTTTTCAACACTCAGTCAATTTTTCATATTTTTGGATATGCAAGTTAATGTTTTTACCTCTTTTGGCAGGCTGATATTTTTCTCATGTGGTCACCATAAGAAAAACTAAGAACATGGATGGATAGCTAGTTCATTAAAGAACATGCCTATACCTTCTAATGAATTTATCATCACTCAGACAAGCTTTGGAGGGCATTTCCAAATTCCTCTTCAACCTTGTGATTTGACACTTGGTCAATTTCTTTAAACCCTAGGTCTCAAAGGTGATTTCAACTTTTCATCAAACTTGGAGTGTGAGACATCCAATGGATGGAGGACAACCAGATGAATCCATTAAGACTAGTTTCATCCTCTAGAACTACTTTCTCTCTCCTCGGCTGGCATTTTACTGAAGTATGATGTAAAAGCTGCTTAAGACCCTATTTTGGAAGATCCATAATTTATGCCTCAGGTAATTTTAGGTCAAATTAAGAACATGGTCAGGTAGACAACACAACCACCTATAGGATGCCCATATTGTGCAGGCATTTATTTCAACCCACAAATTATGGTGGGCATTCTCCTAGAGCAACTTGTCTAATTTGACCAAAAAGAACTTCTTTTGGGAGGCCTGTATCTTCTTCCTCAAAGAGTTGTTCTAAGAACCGGTGCCATGGTTGGATATATAATTCAACCAACTATGGATGACAAGCCATGGTGGGCATTTTCTCCTTCTTATGAAATATGGTGGGCATTTTCATAAGACTACTGCTTTAGGACAATTTTTCACCACTTAGTCTTTTTCCAACTTTATCATACATGCCTATGCCCATCAACGGTTCTTTTGTCATTAATGAACATCTCTAGGATATGTCTGTCCACAATCATCAATTCACCAAATGTCACCAATTCTCCATTCATATATTGACATCGATATTTCTACTATGGTTTTGACCATCAACGTATTTGAATCCGTACTCGAATATTTCTACTATGGTTTTAACTATTTACTTCATATTTTCTAAGGATTTATATGAAATATAGGTCGTATTTGAGGTGCAACATGACCCATGACGGGAATTTTCCCCATCAAATTCCAGCCTTGAACCCATCCATCACCTGTTTGATAGAGAACGGGCCTGAACCATACCATCACGACCAAACAAATTCGGGATTTCCCTATTGCAGAACACCGTAGCAATGGTAAGAAAATGGTCTTGGGTAGTGTAAGAAGATTGATGGTTGTGATAAGATGATTCTGGATCCAACATCACCCTATCCGCGTCCATGTGCAAAACCACTCAAAGCTACCTATAATTGGTCTAAATTTGGTGACATTTCACAATGTTATCCTATTTTAAAAAAAACAGGCACATAGTTAGAGAAGGAGTACCTTGCACGAGGAAAATTGCATATCAAACCACTGTGGAAGAGATAGTGTTAGACTAACATCGCCGATTTTCGGTGGGAAATCCATGAATGAAGCAATATGACCACCACCCGTTCCAAATTGAATCCCCAACATGATCTATATGAGGGGGAACCCCATACCTCTTTGCATGCATTAACTAGTCAAATGGCCCAAGAAACACACTTCTATATCCGTGTTGTGAACAAATTCCAAACCAAATCAAATCGTGTGTTATACTTAAAAATAATTCAAATATAAATAACTCTAAAAGAAATTACACCTTTGAGAGAAAAATAGCTTTTGGTAAAGTTTTTGGGAAGAAAAAACTTTTGATATTAAAACATTACAAGTAAATATATTTGCACGCTAAATTATATCCGCTTGGTAGCTTATATTCTTGTTTTATCGAGTGTAGGTACCACCAAATAGATATCTATCAGATCTATCTTACTCAAGTGATGGTGAAGATATACTTGGAGAGGTTGAAAGTGATATGTGTTGTACTAGATCTACCGGTTCTATATCAACTAGATCTGAAAAGGTAAGGAAAAGATTTCGTAAACGCATGCAATATTTTATTGCCAACGGAGGGTCATGTAATTATGATGTTGAGAGCATAGGTGACATTGAGTTTCCCTTGAGGTATAGACATGTAGTGCAACGATGGGTACCTAATAAGCTACCTCAAGTGGACATGGATTTCTTCATCAATGGGAGGATGTATCGCATTGCTCCTTCGTCCTTACATGGATTGGGGCTATTTTCCATGGATGGAATAAAGGTCGGCTATGGCACTGTAACTGAATTGATGGAGTATGTCAGACCATTATACAGATACAATAATTGGTTGATCTTGGTCCAATATACTCGAAGTGTGAGGAGATACGGAGTTGCCACAAATTATATACAACTAGTAGAACACAATAAAAACAAAGGGGCGACTATGTATATTGATGGGAGACCAAAAGCGTCTAGAAATATTGCTGGCTTTATAAATAGTACACGGCCAATGACAACAACTAAGCAATTGAATTAAGAATTTGAGGAACGTGAAGAACATCGTATATTTGTATGTGCAACAAAAACAATACTTCCAGGTGAAGAGTTGTTGATCGATTACAACTTAAATCGAATAGATGTGGCTTCCATGGTCCAGGGTAACCATGGAAGGTCACATGCTATGCCTCATCAGGTAAATGCTAAATATAGTAACTAAACATGACTACAATAACTAAATGTTTCGATTTTTTCTGTTAACATTCGATTTCCACCATTGACATTCACTTTTTTTGTGCATATTATGAATATTTCCATGTGATAACATGCTTATTACACTGTTATGCTTATCTCATTTTTTTTATGTTACAATTATTTACTCAACTTTTTATTGATTGATCTATTTTTCCAGGGTTGCAGCAGTGGAAAGCCACATGCTGCTTCCACGTTCCAAGGTGACCGTGGAAGGTCACAATCTATGCCTCATGAGTTAAATGTTAAATATAGTAAATAAATATGACGTCAATAACAAAATGTTTCGATTTTTTCAGTTAACATTTGATTTTCACTATTACCATTCGCTTTTGTCGTTATTATTGTGAATATTTCCATATGATAACATGCTTATTACATTGTGGCAGGGGTCTGCTCATCCCCATGGAGTAGAACATGTATCTCCTCCTTCGGAGGTAAACGTAAATATTATTGCAGTATCTCATTTTTGTTTATGTTACAATTATTGACTCAACTAAATATAGTAACTAAATATGACTACAATAACTAGAAACTCCAACCCCAGAATATTTCCATGTGACAACATGCTTATTACACTATGGCAGGGATCTGCCCATGGTTGTCATGGAATAGAACGCATGTCCTCTACTTCCATGGTCCAGGGTGACCGTGGAAGGTCACACTCTATGCCCCATCAAGTAAGTGTTAAATATAATAACTAAATGTTGAGATTTTTTCTGTTAACATTCAATTTCCACTGTTACCATTCACTTTTTTCATGCTTATTGTGAATATTTCCATATGATAACATGCTTATTACACTGTGGCAGGGGTATGCTCATCGCCATGAAGTAGAACATGTATCTTCTCCATCGAAGGTAAAAGTAAATATTATTGCAATATCTCACTATTGTTGATGTTACAATTATTGAATCAACTAAATATGACTACAATAACTAGAAACTCCAACCCCAAAAGATTTCCATGTGACAACATTCTTATTACACTGTGGAAGAGGTTTGCCCATGTTCATCATGGAACAGAACACGTGTCCTCTACTTCTGAGGTGAAAATAAATAGTATTGCAATATCTCATTTTTTATTATGTTATAATTATTTTCATAACGTTTATTTATTGATTTATTGTGTCAAGGTGGCACCGGTGGAAAGGCACCTACTGCTTCCATGGTCTAGGTGACTGTGGAAGGTCACACTCTGTGCCCCGTCATGTAAGTGTTAAATATAATAACTAAATGTTTCAATTTTTTCTGTTAGCATTCGATTTCCACTATTGATATTCGCATTTTTCTGTGCTTATGGTGAATTATTGATTGATTTATCATGTCAGGGTGGGGACCGTGGAAAGGCACCTTATGCTTCCACGGTCCAAGGTGACCGTGGACAATCACCCACTAGAATTAGATCAGTACAGGTTGACCGTGGGAAGTCACCGACCACAACATTGCATCAGGTAAGTGTTAGTTCTTAATAGTAACTAAATTTCATTACAACAACAATGTCAACAGTGGAAATAAGTTGTCAATTTTTTGTTGACTAACATGTCTCTTTCCTATCATGTGCTTAGGGGACTGTTTTTATCTTATAGGCATATTTGATACTAACTTGACCAATTTTGGCCATGCTTGAGGTGGTTGCATAAGAAGGATCAACTTTTCCTATTCACCTCTTCCAATAATGAGCAACATCAAAACAAATTACCACCAGTTAGCACTACAAAGATCCTACACAGATTTTCTAGGTGAACAACTACTCTTTTTCCCTAGGGGTTGAGTTATTTTTTTATTATTTATTTATTTTTCAATAAAGACGAATTCAATGCACCTTATTTTTTTTGTAGTATGATGAATTATCACTAGTAGCTCTTCACATGTAGAAGAGCAAGTGATGATATTTCACGAGGAGTGTCTCCAAGGAAATTATGATATGGTTTCTAAACTACAAATTGCATGCTCAACTGTGCAACCTGCTTCTGATCAATGCCAAAAGGTGATCTATGATGAATTTTATGTTATATGAGATCATGCATAGTAAAAGAATAGAAATAAGTTGTCATTTTTTTGTTGATTAACATGTCTCTTTCCTATCATGTGCTAAAGGAATTTTTTTTTCTTTCGGCATATTTGGTACTAACTTTGACCGATTTTGGCCATGCTTAAGGTGGTTGCATAAGAAGGATCAGTTTTTCATTTTCATCTCTTCCATAAATTTCGAGCTTGACCTTCTCTAGCTTCATTTACACCTACAGGATTCCTCAGTCTTCAAAGCTCGGGCTCCTTTCATCTTCAGAACATGGGCTTCCTTTACTTTTGACTTGTGGGCTTCTTTAAGCTTCTGCGGGTATCTACAGGCCTTTGCAGGATTCTTCCAAGCTCCGTGGGCATCCTTCCAAGCCCTTGTGGGCTCTTTAAGCCCCAATGGGCTTAACCTAATTTCATATCACAATAAGTTGATCTGATCCCAATCGTGCCTACGTCTTTTATCGATGGTATTTTTTATAGATGTACCCCCTACCTTATCATAGAAATCAACTCTCAGTGGTGCCTAGAATATCATTTAATTAATGTTTATACGATCCCTGTGGTGCTTACAACGTATTTTATCGATGGTATTTTTATAGATGTACCCTCCTACCTTGTCATATAATCTGCTCTAAGAGGTGCCACTTTATCCTCTAATTATGTATTTTAGCCATTATTATGAATTTGTGCATCATAATGGGAAAACAATTTTTGAGGCAATAATTAGGGTGCTTAGGGCCACTTTGGTACTCTTGGGCACTTTTAAAATCATCATGCCTTATTTTTTAGAGTCAATTAACACTTTTTGACCTCCCCCTGAACTTCCCATTTATTTTTTTCCCTTCTACTTCAATATGTTTTTTCCCATATCTTACTTTCCCGATATATTTCTTTTCTATAAATCACCTTTCATGTGTTATATTTTATCCATTTCTTTGTCTTTAAAATATAGTATGTATTTTTTCACAAGCACTTATTGAAGATCCAAAACCGTGGAAAGGAAGGTGCCTTTCCACGGTTTTTTATATTTTTTTTAAACCTCCAGGTTTTGTCACAATATCGATGAAATTTTGTCGCAGGTATTGTAAAACCGTCGAAACCCCGGGTGGCTTTCCACGAATACCGTCTCTATAGCGACGAAGTTTCATGGAAAAATTACCATTCAATTTGCAGATTTTGTCGGTAGAGATTGGTTTTCCACGGTTTTGCGTGGAAGAAATTTCTGTTGAAATTCCAGAATTCATCGATAGAGAGACAAACGTTCGTCGAAATTGTTCCATGGTTTTGCGTGGAAACAAAATTTTGCCTAGCAGTTTTTGGCCATATTTTCGTCGTTACAGGTACGACAACTTTGTCAATAGAGCGACGAAATGTAGAAAATGAATTAAAAAAATCAATTTCAAGGCCACCGTATAGAAGACACATGGCGGCCAGTTTTTGTCTCTATATCAACAGCTTATAAATTTCATCGTTTCATCCATGAAATAAATGCCACGAAACATCGTGACCGTTATTGTCGCAATTGAGACAACGAAACGTGGAAATAGCAACGAAAAACCGTCGCAATTTTGATATTATGTATTAGTGTTTGTTTAAGTATAAAAAATAAGCAATGCAACATCCCCACATTATCATATAACTAAATGTGTAATGAATGTAATATACATCAAACCAAATTTATTTATCCTCTAAAGGGAAGGTGAAGGAGGGACACTATTAAAAATGGTTGTCCCTTGAAAGTATATTACATTTTCTCTTATAGATTTTCTTCTTTTGTTTGGTGGTTGTCCCTTTATTTTTGTAGTATTATGGTGACCAAGTGTGTTGTGTATCGGGTCTCTATCTACATGATATTTATACTTGCAAGTTTGTTGTGTGTTGGGTAACTATCTAGATGGTATTTAGGCTTGAAATTTTGTGATTCTTCTACTTTAAAGAACTTCTTTATCATTAAATTTTTTTACATTACTTTGTAGTGTTAGTAGAAAAATACTTTTAACTACAAGAACTTGTTATATTATTCCATAGAATAATATAATTCTATTTTTTTTTACATTTTATCACTAAGTAGGTTAGAACTTAGTAATAGTAGCACACAAACAGTTGTGATGAGATACCTAATAAACTAGGATTTTGTTTAGAACATGTTCTACTGCAAGTGTACATGGCAAATATGAAGTGAGTACATAGTCATCTTGAAAATTTTATTTAGTCAAATACCAATCAATTTGCTTAGCTTTTATTGCATCGAGAGTAGTGAGGGCCTATATAGCCTAGTATGGGGGAGATGTTGTCAAGTACTTAACGTAACACTACCCAAAAAAAAAAAAAAGTAGTTAAAAAAACCACGTCGACTTATAAAACACAAAATTAAAACCAAATAAAAAGTTATTAAAAAATCCATGTTGCCTTATAAAATAAAATAAAAATAAAAAACGAACATAAATCCACTCAAATTTACGTGTATATTTTTCTAAAATGTAAAAAACGTTAAGATACAAAAAAATACCCTCGAGAAATTGGATCACTCTCTGTGGTGCTTGGTAGATTTGAGTTTAAGATGGATCTATATTGGTGATAAGTGAGTTATAAATGTTCTACTACTTTTGTATTTATTGATGGAAATAATTATGTGCCCTCCTATTCGGGATCGTCCTATGATGAACTTGAAGGGTCTTTTAATAAGAAATGACTTAGTAATAATGAATCCATAATAAAAGTGGTCAACGAAAGAGTAATTTCTCTTAACTCGACAGAAGTGATGGTCATGATCAACACATATATCATCTTTGTGATGAAATATTATCAAAATTGATAGAAGGATATGCAAGAGTGTATACTAAGAACCTTAACGCACACAACCCTTGATGCTATATATATTTTTTGGAGAAGGGACACATTTTCTAAAGATGTAAAAATTGTGTGATGGATATATTTTATTATTATTTTATACAGTTGTAGACTTTACAATGTTTTATCATTTAGTAAAATAAACGTCAATACTTTACAAGGTTTTATAATTTAGTGAAGATTCACCAAGATTTTATAATTCAATGACAATTTGATAAAATTTTACAAGATTATATAAACCAGTGAAAGATTTTCCTAAACCTTATATATACATATTATTATTGAAAAAAAAAATCTTTCAATTTTCCTCAGTATCATTGGGATTCTCCCATTTATTATACATACACATTTAGGAGGGTTTTAACCTGAACAAGTCTTGGCCCAGGTGAGAGACATTCGTCCAAGCCACAAGAAAACATTGAAAGTACTCTATGGGAAAATGTATGCATCCAAAGCACAAGGGTTTTCCCTTTGACTACAAAAACATTGGAGCCTTTTTGCTTGTTATTTTTCTCCTAAGTGAAAGAGAAAGAGTAGTGAGAAATCTTTGGATCCAAATGTTTGTTGCATAAAATCTATATCTACTCTAGTCCAAGGTGATCTAATGGGTTCACTAAATACTTGTAAGTCATTAGGCAACAACATTATTCTAGGTCAGTAACATACAAGTGTGGATTTTGTTAAAGATGGTCTAACAGTGGCATTCAAGTAGGTATTTTATCTGAGAGATATGGACAAAATGAACTCATCATTTTTTCAATGATGGAACTTTTCTTCATGGAACCCTGAACTTAAATATTACTGGACATTATTAACTTTCTTCCTTATGTGTAATAGAGAAATCCTCTTAGGTAAATCAAAGGGAGATTACTTATTATGAGTCATGATAGGGGACAATTTAGTTCTTTCTCAATTTTGAACTTGAAATGAAACCTATGGGAAGATTATTTATGTAGTTGAGTAGTATTTTTTAAGAAAGAATCAAAAATAAACATTATCAGGGTGATCCTCTATTTCTAATGGTGTAAAACAAGCTGAAAAAAACACTTTTGGAGACATGTTGGAATAGTTTCCCTCTTGGGAGGTGATGAAAACTTCGAAGACGGTGGAAATAATGAAAAGGAACATAAACTTACTTTTAATAGTGAATAATTGCTTACAAATATTCAAGATGAAGGCAAAAAAAACTATACATTGAGATGTCAAATATAATACTCTTATTGGTAACTTTTGATTTATTCTTACATTAGTAAGGTAAGGTTTTGTCAATTTACTGGACAATGGTTGTTTTGATTCAAACCTCTTGCAACTTGAAGAAAGTCCAACACAACCTTTTGGGGGGTAAATCATGTTTTTCATTCAATTGCATCTTTTCATTTTCATGGAAAAGAAGGTTATTTCCATAATCCTTAAATTGATTATTTTAAATTTTAAAGTTGCATTTTAAACCTAAGTATATATTCAATATTGGCCTCTATATTTGTTTGTTAATTACATTTGGAATTATTTTGTATTTTACCCAAATCAAGAAAAAAAAACTTATATTTAAATTAAATTAGCTTCTTTTGGTACAAATTATACAATTCTTAATTCTTAATTATTTTGGTACAAGTTTTACAATTATTTTCCTTCAAACTTGTAGTCATTTTTTATGGGTTACATTTTTACAATCTTGCAATGAATAAGATCAAATTAAGTTCATCCACCAATGCTTAAAGATCAATAGCCAACAAAGAGCCTATCATCCACATCCCTCCAAGAAAAGAAATCTCTGGAAATCCTAACATCATGATCTAGGATGTTTTGTATATAAGAACGTTGTCTCTAATTTGTAAATTCATGATATTATAGCCTTTGGGAAAGACCTTGGTAATCAATATTAATGAAAATTGAATTCTTGGAAGAGTGAGAGCTCTCTTTCCCATGAGACTGAAGGAAGATTCTTTAGATTTCTTATTTCAAATAAAATCTGTGAGAGTGAGAGTAAAAGAGAGGTCGAACAAACAATAAAAAATAAAAATACTAGGATTTCTTCTGCTTTTGAGAGTGAAAGTGGAAGTGAAAGTGAGGATGCAAGAAAGAGAAAAAGACGAAGACAAATATTTCTTCTATTTCTGAGAGTGAAATTGGAAGTGATAGTGATAGATGGAAAATGAAAAGGAAGAGAAGGTAGTATAAATCCATCTGTTCACTGAAAGAATTTGGTTAATGTTATATTACTGAAGCTCGGGAACTGAAGGGAATGCTACAACTTCTTGATTTTTTTCTTACTGTAGTTGTAACAATAATGAGTTCTCAATTGAGAATGATCAATAGTGCTTCAGAGGAATCCATGATTCATTGGTCAATTATTATTCCGAGTTGAATCATATCCATATAGACCATTCATTAAATCAACACTTTATTATTTCGATGGAGATCCAATTTACTTCCTCGAGTGGATTTCTAACCGGGAATGGTTAGTTAGAAATTTGCACATTTAATGTTGGATTTTTTAGTATGTTTTTTATTTTTTCTTGGTTTACTACTTTTTGCAATTAAATATAATTGAACACTTCAAAAAATCACACTTGCTATGCAATTCTAAGTAGGTCAAAATGAGCATGCTATGAATATAGTTGAAGTTTTCAGGATTTTTTAAGTATATTATTTGATTCTACAACTTGCTATAAATCTATAAACATGAAGTTTTAAATTTTGAAGTTCCTCAAGGTACATCACTAAATATTCAACATCTCGACTTTAATACCTCAGTTCCAAGTCCTTTTTACCTATCAACGTATTATTGCACCTTCCTGGCGCAATTGCTAGTTATAAAAACATAGCATGTAAAGTAGCCACTACAACCATAAATAAATTAAAATTATATACCAAAATGTAGTAAATCCTAACTAAACTTCACAATCCATCTCATAAATGTAATGCAGGCTAAACATTGAATTATTATTTAAGTATGTACCATTTTATCTACTTCAAGTAAATACCCTTTTATCTTAAAAAGCAAGTATGGATGCTTCAAGCACAAGTATAGAATCTTATTCACTAGTTGAACAATTTTCTTTACATAGAACATAAACATTTGAAAAACAATAATGACTATTATGATAGAAATGCAAACTTCATTAAACATTTTGTTCAGTCCCTCTTTTTCTTTGATAAGAGTTGTAAAACGAGTTTCAATTGCATAATGGTGCTTTACATTATTTAAGCATCCTTCAGCTTAAAACACAAAACTTGATCACATAAATCTACAATCTAAATAATATTCATCTAACACATATTTGTTCACAATCAAGCATGTAATTAAAGAACCAATTCACCTCTTGATTAAAATAATGCTTAATATGAATAAATAAAAGTGTTGAAATTATATCAACGCAAAATAGAAATTTCAACTTAATGATATAAGATCAAAATAGAAATTTCAACTTAATGATATAAGATTAAAGGATGTAAGATAAAAACAAACATGGTTAGAAATTACTTTGAGATAAAATGCAATCTAGCTTGAAGGTATCAAATTAATAATACATTCCATTTAGCCCAATCATTATAGAGACGTTTAGTCAAATAGTTTGTATGCAGCCTCAAACAAATCAAACAACTTAGTTTGAATGATTTACAGATTCATTGATACCCAAGTTGGACATCATTCCAGTGTCCTACATAGCAGCAAATTGTCATTTATCCACAAATAAAATGCCTAAAAAATACGTAGCTATTAACATTTATCATTATTGATTTGCCCATAAATTTATAACACAAGAACTAAGCAACAATGCTCAACAATTTAGGTTCTATGATATCAATTAGATTAGAACCATTCAACATTTATTCAAACACTTAATGTACAAATAACTACCATTGAGGCTTTTATTCAAACATTTTGTTTTCAAACCTTCCCATTCATTGAGGAATTAAGTCTAGCATTTTATAAAAATCTAAGCTACAACCTGTTAGAAAACAGGACCACAGAGCAATAACAGATATATAGTTAAATCATTAAACAAGATGCAAAACACATTAAACACATTATAGAGAGACACAGATATAACGTGGTTCACCCAAACTATGGGCTACGTCCACAAAGAAATTTCCAGTCCTTTTATTACAGTCCAGAAAAATGAAGGGATACAACCTGCAGCAAAACCGCTGCACTTCCTCTTCACGCTCTCACAGTCTCTCTCACACATTCACAGAGATTGTTTACAATGCTATAATTCCATACATAGTCGTGTTACAATACTTTCTTTTATAGGGGAAAAATACCATGGAAAAATACTACAGTTAACCCAATACCATGGGTCCGCATAACTGTTGGCCAACACACATCCCAAAAAAAATTCTCGAGGGTGCTACCCGCAAACCCCAAAGTAAGGGAAATGAGTGTACAGTACACCTGGGGTACAAACATGATTGGATAATATCTCTGGATCTGGAAGGTCAGGCTCCACAACCAACAATCTCCCACTTGGAGACTTATCACAGCAACTCCACCGCTGCTGCACTTTCTAGACTATGCTTTAGACCTTGGACTTGGCAAATTTCTTATTTTCACCTTCATGCTTGAAGGCCAATAGAAACTGAGCAAGAATTCAGTTTCTCTCTGGTTACTCCCTTTGTCAACATGTCTGCAGGATTCTGGCTAGTATGTATCTTTTCCAGTTTTAACAGTTCTTCATCTAGAACAGATCTTATGAAATGGTACTTGAGTTGTATATGCTTAGTGCTCGAATGAAAGGTTGAGTTCTTTGCAATATTAATGGCACTCTAGCTGTCACTGTACAACCTACTATTCTCTTGCTTCTTACCCAATTCTTCCATGAACCTCTGCAACCAAATCATCTCCTTACTAGCCTCTGTAGCAGCAACATACTCTACTTCTGTTGTTGAAAGTGCAACAACTTGTTGTAGTTTTAAAATCCAACTTACTGTTGTTCCACCCACATTAAACACATACCCTGTGGTGCTCCTCTTGTTGTCTTTATCACCAGCCATGTATGCATCAACATATCCTTGTAGAACAGTGTCTGAACCTCCAAAACATAATGCATGAGAAGTGGTACCTCTCAAATACCTAAGAATCCACTGTACTGTTTTCCAATTCTCTTTACCTGGATTATTCATATACTTGCTCACAACTCCCACTCCATGTGCAATATCTGGTCTTGTGCACACCATGGCATACATCAAGCTTCCAACCGCTGATGAATAGGGAATCCTAGACATGTAATCTATCTCTTCCTGTGTCTCTAGACACATATCCTTACTTAGTTTGAAATGGCTTGCTAAAGGTGTACTAATTGGTTTTGCATTCTGCATTCTAAACCTCTATAACACCTTTTCTATGTACTCACCTTGAGACAATGTCAATTTGTGATTTTTCCTGTCTCTTGTTATTCTCATACCAAGGATTTGCTTTGCAGCACCCAAATCCTTCATTGTAAATGATTTAGCTAGTTTTCTTTTGAGCACATTTATATCCTGCATGTTAGACCCTGTAACAAGCATGTCATCCACATACAATAACAAGATAATGTATTTTTCATTGTCTAGCCTCTTGAAATAAACACAGTGGTCAGAATGACATCTATCATAACCTTGTTCAGTCATAAACTTATCAAATTTTAAATACCACTGTCTTGGATCTTGCTTTAGGCCATACAAGTTCTTCTTCAACCTACAAACCAAATTCTCCTTACCTTTGACCTCATACCCCTGTGGTTGCTGCATATAAATTGCTTCCTCCAAATCCCCATGGAGAAAGGCTATTTTAACATCTAATTGTTCAAGATGCAAATCTTCTACTACCACTAGACTTAAAATAGTTCTAATTGAAGTCATTTTAACATCATGAGAAAATATTTGATCAAATCTATACCTTTCTTTTGTGCAAACCCTTTACAACAATTCTAGCCTTGTACCGCTTCTTGCCTCCATCTTCTTCCTTCAACCTGTAAACCCATTTATTCTGCAATGCCATTTTTCATATAGGCAACTTAAGCAGATCCCAAGTTTGGTTTCTTACCAATGAGTCCATCTCCTCGTCCATGCCTTGCTCCCACTTCTTTCTAGTTTCTACCTTCATTGCTTCTTCAAAACATTCTGGTTCACCAGAATCAGTCATCAATAAATAATACAGTGAAGGAGAGAATCATTCAGTAGGTCTACTTAACCTGGTAGATTTTCTTATTGTTGCAGAAGTTTCAGGTACCTGCTGCTGCTCTTGATTTTCTGGTGCCTTTGGAACTTCATTTTCTTTGATTTCATTAATCAATGCGTACTCTATGTTTTCCTTTTCCACTTTCTTTCCCTGCAACTGATCTTTGTACATGACATTTTCATTGAATACTACATCTCTACTCCTAATGATTTTTCATTTTTCATAATCCCACAAATGATAACCAAAATCATCAACCCCGTATCCAATAAAGGTACATTTCTTGGATTTAGCCTCAAGCTTTGTTCTATCATCTTTATCAATATGGACAAATGCTTCACAACCAAAAGTTCTCATAAATGAGTATTTTACCTGTTTACCTGTCCATGCCTCCTCTGGAATCCCACCATCCAAAGCGCTTGAAGGCCCTCTATTTATTAAATAAACGACAATTTTTACAGCATCTGCTCAAAAATATAAGGGCAACCCTGCATGCAGTCTCATACACCTTGCACGCTCCATGATCGTTCTGTTCATCCTTTCTGACACACCATTTTCTTATGGTGTTCTAGGAACTGTCTTCTCTCTGTGAATCCCATTGTGTGAACAGTAATTGTCAAACTCCTTGCTGCAATATTCACCTTCATTATCAGATCTGAGACATTTCAACTTTTTCTATCTCATTCTCAGCCAAAGCTTTCCACTTCTTAAAAGTATCAAACACATCATATTTCTGTCTAATGCAATAAACTCAAGCTTTTCTAGTTGCATCATCAATAAAAGTAACATAATAACGAGAGCCACCAAGAGATTGTACCTGAGTTGGTCCCCATACATTTGTATGGACGAGCTCTAACTTTGCACTCTTCTTTTGTTTTCCAACCTTGAGAAATCTAACTCTCTTCTTTTTTCCATAAACACAGTTCTCACAGAATTCCAAACTTACCTACTTCATATCTGGAAGCAATTTTCTTGAGTGGAGAATCTACATCTCCTTCTCACTCATGTGGCCAAGCCTATGATGCCACAACGCCGCACCTATTTTTGTGGAAGCTACAGAGATAGAATAATCAGTATTATGAGGACATAAATATAACATACCTATCATATCTCCTTTTGCTATTACCATTGATCCTTTAGTGACCTTCCACCATGTTTCTCCAAACGTAGACAAACAGCCGCCATCTCCCAACTATCCTGTTGAGATCAGATTTCTTTTCATAGCAGGAATGTGCCTTACATATTTTAGCAGCCAGTCATTTCCATTATTTAACTTAATCCATATCTTACCCTTTCCAACAATTTTACATGGTTCACCTTGAACATAATCATGAAAGAATTTCCTATGGGGTGTAGCAAGACATGAAACACCTGAATTGTCAAAACCCCAAATTTTCTGAAAATTTTAAAATTTTGAAAATACATAAAATATTGAGCATGCAGTCTGCTAACAGCTAACAGTTATCTATAAATTATTCGGTTAACAGATTTGTTAATACATAATCTAAATTAGGTAGTTAGCAATCTACTTTTTAATACAAGGTTAGATTTAACTTGTATAATAATTTCTCTTTCAATTTGCTGATGAGTTTTAATTTGCGACAAGTAGGTGGAACTGTCTTGGATTCTGGGGCTTACTTAGCTTTTGAGATAACGTAGAAAGTTTACTTGTCCTCACAGGTTTACAGGTATGAATGATCGAGTAACGCCTATTACTTTCATAAAGTATTCAGATATATTTTTACTTGCAAAATAAATAGCTCGGTAAATAAGTTGTTACAAATTCAACTACTTCTATGAGGTAAAACAAACAGTTTGTTTCTTCTATCTAAATTGCCAATGATACATGTAAAGAAGAGTTTCTGTCTTGAATGTAATTAGCGACCGTTATTATTTCTCTGGTTCACAACCTATAATCTCCGTCGTAAGTTAAATCCACCTAGAGTGCATAACCTATAATGTGGTAATGTTTGCTCTAAACAGTAAAATACATTATTGACTTAATAAAATTGGTATAATCGATTACTGGTTATTCATCTTCTGTAAAGCAGATTTCTGTCCATAAGATTCTAAACATTACAGTACAATACCAAGTCTTAAGATCATAGAGTTTAGTGGGGGTGATTCCGCTCCAGTTTTCTTACTTTATTTTATAGTACTTCTTTTGGTTCACACCTTTGACCACAACTTTTAACTTATGTCCATTCTTCAAGATAGGTTGCTTTAATATCTCATGCAAGTGCTTAGACAGTTCTAAAAGACTGTATTTCTAATCAAAACATGAAGTAGCTTAAGTACTTGTTAAGGTTAGTGAATAGACAAAAGATATTGAACTTTGTTGGTCTGAACTATGTACAGAATTCATAGCCATCACCCAAGTATTTGTCACCCACTGATATTCAACGATACCTACACAAATCATCTTGTTTTATAAAGCATTTAAACTTACCAGAAGTTCTGAATTATAAACAGCTAAGGTTTATAAAGTTCATGATCCAATAAAAACTATGTTCTTAAACATTTTCAAGTCACAACATAAATGTTTGTGACAACGTGATTAGCTAAGCAAAGTTGTTAATAAAAATTTATTATCATAGTTTGGCTAGGAGAGGATATTAATCTTTTCTTTGCATCTCCTAAGTATCATAAGATTTACTTTATTAACCTAGCTTCGATAGCTCAAGGCTTATCGACGGTTGTAACCATACTATAAGTTTGTGCTTAACATGCGTTTGGATAATTGGAATTTGATTACATGCAGGGACTATATGATTTACCCAATGCATGGTTGAAATATTTACGTGAACACGTGGTTCCTCCTTGGCCAAGTGTTGAGATAATAAAAGGGATTATGAACCCTAGTCTTGGTCATTTCCCTCTGTCGTTTTCGGGCCTCCGGCCGCTCTGCAACTGTGTCTTGGCCGCCATGTGAACACTGCTATGCCTTGGTTATGTTGTTCAGTCCTCCTTCGTCGTTCTTCCTCCTTGTTGCACTGTGAGCTCATCCTACAATGTTTGAGGAGAGGCGTGTCAATTTTGTTTATAGCTTAAACTGTGTGTAGTTGTTTTTTTTTGGGTTATTCCTCCACGGTTTGCTTGTGGGAAAAAATTACAGGACTGTAATTTTATTGTGGCAGCAAAACAATAGAGTCGTGACTCTAATCTTGTGGTCTGGTATGTCTTAGGGTTTATGGTAAAGTGGGTACTCAAGCTCCAAAGGTGGTGACAGTGCGTGCCTTACTGTCTGCCTTCCGCTTGGTCGTCGCTCCCATCTTTTGGCTGTTACTAGTTGTGGTTGCACTTGTTAACCCACCTCTATCACGATAGAGATGAAGGGTTTGTTGTTCGTCTTGCTGGTGGCGGCACTCCTGTTAATGGGTGGCTACATTACTTTTACTTCCAGGTAACCAAAATTTCATTTAATAGTTTTTAAATCTTAATTTTAGCTTCGTCATGATATAAGCAATAATATTAACATTTGTGGGTTGTCTTGCAGGTGGCGGTTACGTCTTCCTTCGCAGCTGGTGCAAAAGCATGGTCGGTTTCCTGCTCACAGGTAAGCCCTGATCAACCCATGGCAGTTCATACATGTGCAGTTCCTTATGGAACAGTTTTGGTTGGTCATCGTGGCCTGCAAATGACCCTTGTGGTTATGGTTTTCTTAGTTAACTTGTCAGTTTGTTTAGTTTGTTTAACAAACCCTTGCTGCTCACAGGGTTTCTGGCCTGTGTCGTGACTTGTAAATCCTTGTTTTACTGGTTATGTATAAAGTTATGTAATGAAAAGTATACGGCCTGTCAAGCCATCCTCTATTTATCTTTAGGTGAAGGGATGTACCCTCTTGAGCTCAGACTCGGTTATTTTGAAGCTCTGAAAGTAATTTTGGTACATTAGGGTTTCACCCTAACTCGACTGTGTAAAGATATTTTTACTGTTTTTAAATGATCTTCCATTAAAAATATATTACTATTGTCTAATCTGCTATTTCTTTTTATCGCAATAATTGTTAATAAGCTCGATTATTCGAGCAAGTTTAAGTTATGTTAGTAATTCTGTATGTAAATACTTTCTTAAATTATTATGTAAGTTAATTTAATAATACTTGTTAAATATGTGTTGGTTACAAGTATGAGTGGTTGTACTTTCATTTATTTTCTTCTCTGTCCTTATAGGACTGTGATAATATTTTGATGTTTTTAGAAAACTGTATAATCCAACTCTTTGGATTAAAGCTTAGTAAATTATATTGTTATTATTTTTAATTTACAGTGTTAATGCTATAAATTATAATATTAAAATGTTAATACTATAATTTATTCTGTTTATAATATAAGGGTTTCGACCCTTTGCATTTTTTATAATTAACTATTGTTTAGTTCTTTTGAATTAAATTTATTCATAAATAAATAATATTTAATAAATACTATTTAACCTTGTACTTAGTCTGTTTTATAAGTGTATAGATAGAATTTTGTTGATAACTCATTGTATACTATTATAATTGCTATAGGTAATTTATTTATAAAAATATTATATCAAAATATCCTACTTAAATATGGACATTGGTAGAAATAGTTATGCAGTAAGTACAATGAAATAACCCTGTAAAAATAACTTAGTTCTTTCTTCACAGGATTAAATAAATATTTATTTTAGTTGAATCTTGTTCCTATGTGACAAGTTAATAGTTTCAGTTTGCAGAAGTACAATTTTGAATAAGATAAATAACTTATTTACATTAATCAACATAAAAGAAATAAACTTATTGTTATTGAAAAGTATTATGTATTCTTCCTTAGCTAGCATTCCTAGTTCAGTAGTCTGGTTTTTATATCATAAATTAATTAGACAGAAATGGTATCCTTTCCAGAAAACATCTATATATAAAGATAAATTACTCTATTATACTAAAATACGAAATAATTCTATTCAATCCACATCTCTATCATTTCTTCATCTATCTTAACATACTACCTGTGCTAGAGTACGATCTGGATTACTCCAGATGGAGAAAAACACAGGTAGGATTTATTTTTCATCAAAGAACAGATTCAGCATTAAAACAACTAAAAGAAAACTTAACAGTTTACAAACACAACATATAATCATTCATTATTTGTTCACACACAGATATAAACTCTAACACAGAAATTAAAAGATAATGGAACATGTTTTTAAAGCTGGATGACAACAGCAATGGGAGGCCGTTCCTCCCTACCAACTCCTGAAGAGTGCTCAAACAGTGACTTCTCAAGACCCCTAAGCCTGTTCTGGTCTCCTTGGCTGGAACTAGGTGGAGAAAACAACAAAGTACTAGTCCAGAGACTCAATACCAACTCTGCACACTGCAGCAAGATCTTTCAGCAGCAAAGCTGTACTAGATCACCTTCTTGCAGTTTACCCCTCAAACATCTTCCTCAAAAATTCCCTTTCCCCATGAATTCCTTGAAGTGCATTCACCTGAATGATTCTTCTCCTGGAATGAGCAGCCTTAGCTCTCTTCAATGGGTACTTTTCTTAAGATTTCCTAGGTCTTTTTGGGTTAGTTGTCATTAATTGAGCCACCTGCTCTGATCCCACTTTCTTGGGGGATCATGACCCCAAATGTAGGGAGGTTGCCACCTGCAACATAGGAAGTGTTTGAGGATGCTGCCACTTGTCTATTTGCTCTCCACCTAGTCTCCTCCACCAACTTGACCAATAACACTCTTTTTAACAGCTCTCCCAAGCTGTTGTCTCCACTTTTATTTATTAAAAATTAAAATATTCAGAATTACATTCCACATCCTTGACTCTGCTGAGTCATCAGTTTCAACTTAGCATTAAATTTAACATAATGTCTTGGAATAAAATCAAAATAAGATAACATTATTTTACAAAATTGGGGCATGTGACATGAATCTACTACCCAGTAATCACTAGTATTATCTAATGCAAGAATCAAAGCATCTTGTAACACATCACCTATTACATTCACTTCCTGAGTAGTCTCTTGCTGCCTCTCACCTTTCTTCTTTGGTGCTCTACAGTCTTTCTTTAGATGTCCTTTCTTACCACATTTCCAACATTCTATTTTTTCGAATCTGGACTTGGATCTGCCCTTTTTAGACTTGTCAGGATTTCCTGGGCTCCTTCCTCTCTCATTTTGTCTCTCTTTGCTCTCCATGGTCAACGCATTACCTGATGTCTCACCTGTGCTTTTTCTTCGCATTTCCTCACTAAGAATAACATCAACAACATCATCAAACTTAAGAGTGTTTGAACTAGGGACAGAGTTACTTACATCCATGACCAACCTATTCCAACTTTATGGCAGTGAACACAAGATTAGAAGAGCCCTAACCTCATCATCAAAGTTCACATTTACAGAACTTAATTGAGTGGTAAGTGTATTAAACTCATTTAAATGATTGGAAACAAATCCACCTTCTGACATCTTCATATTAAATAAACGCTTCATTAAAAATACCTTGTTGGAAGCCGAGGGTTTTTCGTAGAGCTTACCCAATGCGCTCATCACGCCCTCTATTATTTTTTCTTTCAAAATATTGAAAGCCACCGATGAAGCTAGGCACAGTTGTATTGTTCCCTGTGCCTTACTGTCAAGAACCTCCCATTCTTCATCCTTCATAGCTGCTGGTTGTTTTACTTTTCCTCCCAACGGCAGGTACAAATCCTTCTGGTACAGATAGTCGTCCATTTGCATCTTCCATAATTTATAGTTTTGTCCGTTAAATTTCTCGACCCAAAACTTTCCTTCTTCCGCCGTTGCTCCCACTCGAACCATGAACCCTTCTTTCCTGCGAGTTTACCAACCAAATAGACCTTTTGTCTCTAATACCAATTGTTAGAAAACAGGACCACAGAGCAATAACATATATACAGTTAAATCATTAAACAAGATGAAAAACACATTAAACACATTACAGAGAGACACAGATATAACATGGTTCACCCAAACAATAGGCTACGTCCACAAAGAAATTTCCACTCCTTTTATTACAGTCCAGAAAGAAGAAGAGATACAACCTGCAGCAATACCGATGCCCTTCCTCTTCACGCTCTCACAGTCTCTCTCACACAATCACAAAGATTGTTTACAATGCTATAATGCCATACATAGTCGTGTTACAATGATTTCTTTTATAGGGGAAAAATACCATGGGAAAATACTACGGCTAACCCAATACCATGGGTCCGCATAATTGTTGGACAACACACATCCCAAAAAAATTTCTCGGGGGCGCTATCCCCGAACCCCAAAGTAGGGGGAATGAGTGTACAGTACACCTGGGGTACAAACACGACTGAATAATATCTCTGGATCTGGAAGATCAGGCTCCACAACCATCAAACCAAATTATAGAACAAGCAAAGACCTAGTATAATGTTTTTCTAAGTTACACCATCAATTCCTCAAGCAAACCCCACATGGTAACTAAGAAAATCTGGAAAACTACGCAAATCTCAAAATTAGATTCTAAAATCTTCTATTTTGGAATCAAAATGAGGGTTCCAGGTCCATAAGACACGGATACCCCCTATAGTTACACTATTTTATAACATAACCAACCCTAAAACCTGAATTACTAAAACACTAAATAATAAAAACTAGAAAACTATTGTATAAACTTCATCAAATAAATGGAATAAAACCTTGCATATTTAATCTCACAAAGAAGATTACCGTCAAAGATAAAAATACAAACTTCATAAAATAAGTATTGACAAATTTGTCATCATTAACCTCAAAGAGAAGATTGCCATCAAAGCTAACAATATTAACTCCATAAATTAAGTATGGCGTGTTATAGGCAAAGTTGTCACTATGAGCATAATCTACAACCTTTAGCAACAAATTCTTGGTTTAATTCCCTGCCTATAAATTTGCATCTATAGCTTCGATACAAAATGTTAAATCATCTGTAGATTAGCTTAAAAATAAGCATGCTACCCACTAAATAAATATGCACAAGTTTGTAATAATTTAACTAACAAGTTCGAAGAAAATTCTCAAGGAAAGCTTTAGTTTACTAGATGTAACAAAATTGAAATTATACCTGATACCCAATTGATCGGTTCTCTTCAATAACTTCACTTGCCAACTCTAATAGACCAACTAGTTTTCCTCCTAGCCATATCTAGGGATAACTTCTCTCTCTAGAACCCTCGAGTTGTAAGATATCACACACACTACCAAGGTTCCAATATAGTGAGGTATACAAGGCAATATTAGGAAGAGAACTCTTATCTTCCTCACAATACCACTCTCAACTTGACTCGGATATTTAAAATTGGTTAACTTTTAGAATTAGAGTTCTAGATTCATTTCGGCAGCATCTAGTTACTCTCTAGGTCTCCTCTCAAACCCATGGGGGTGCCCTTGTATTTATAGCCTTTGAGTGGGGTGGCACCTCACCCCTCATTCAAAATTAGAGATTTAATTAATTCAAAAATTAATAATATTCACCACCCTCCCTTGAGGTGTCTTTCTCTCCATTTTCTTATTTAATTCATTATTTATTTATCTAATATTCACCCCACCTATGTGTCCATGTGAATTAATTATTAATTACTTATTTTTTGTAAATAAATATTTCACATTTTTCATTAAATTACTAGTATAACTTAAGAGTCCCTCCAAAGTGGGTAAAAAATAAATTAAATTAATTAAGGGTTTACCCTATATTAGATTACCTGGTTGTTTCATGCTCGAGAGTGGTATTTTCTGATAGGGAATAGGGATTCCACATCCCTATTGTGTACCCCCGGACTTATTAAGACTCCATGCCCTTGCCTTGTATCTGGAACTGCATGCCCTAGTAGATTCAGAGCTCCACACCCTTATCTAATTCAGAGATTCGAGACTTTGCGCCTTAATCATAGATCCAAGACTCCATGTCTCAATATTCATGTGGGTTTAGGACTCCACACCCTAACCTACATAACTTCTCATCTATTTGACCTTGAAACTCCATGTTTTCCTCAAGGTACTGAATGTGAGCTCTCACCCATATGATGGTCTATTGGAAAGCTCTTGTTCTAAGGCATGCACACATCACAATCTCATAGATCGAAAGCATCAAATGAACATAATTACATTTTGCCATATGTATGTGTGACTTCTGCAGTCACTTTGATTCTACAAAAGTGGCTTCCATAGTCATTTCTAATCCGAGCGTCTATGTTGGCAAGTATTCAATTCCTCTACCAAATCCTACTCATTACAAAGTTAAGTATGCATAATCATGCAATACATGTATCATTATTAAAACCATGATCAACTATCTGTTCCACACAACAAATATCATCCATAGGTTCCTATATCACAATGATCGATTGTTAACTAGGTTATGCACCAATCATCAATCATATGCAGAAGTAGAAACATCCACATAACATGTGCATAATCAAAATATGTCTGAGATATATCATATAATATACCACCACACACACACACATATACATATATTGGCCATATCTACAACCAAACCATATCTACAACATATAAGTCCACACGCAATTTTGTCATGGATAATCCATAAGTAAATCCATCAAAACTCACCCCTCTAGATGTCATAGACTAGACTATCCAAAATGGGACACTACAACTTCTTTATCAAACAACCTCAAATACCTCTAATGACAACTACCTTTAGTCTCCAAAATCCCTATATGGTAAATAGCCATGTTTTTACAAGTTTGACATTCTAGAATTTTTGGGTGTTCAATATGCACCCCGTAGCGTAACATTTAATGTTGCGGCTACGAGAATATCAACCATTGGATTTAGAGTTGGATCAAATCCAATGGTTGATATCCTCGCAACCACGACATTAAAAATGAGTTGTGAGGTGCTTATTGAATGGCGAATTTTTATAAGCTTTCCCTTGAAAATGAAAATCTATGAATCTCTTTGAAACAAAGATCCACAAACTGTCAACAAGTGGTCATTATTAGTATGCACATGAAATCATAGCTCTATATATGCCTCAATATTTTTAATCTACTCAACTCTAAATCAACAAAATTGTTTAGTTGTATCCTTTTAAGGGCTATATTGAAGAGCCAAATAAATTAAAGATTGATTTTTTTCATTTCACACACAAATCTTTTAGTCACCTCTGTTAAGCTAAAGTCTAATAGATTTTGACAAGATTGAAATAGTAAAACAATTTGCAATATCTTAAATGAAATATATTCTCGAGAACCACTTACTCTAAGATCTCTAAGATCTATGCCACATTATTGTGTTGACTCTTTATTAATGCACTTCAATTTAGATTTTGTTTTAATATATGAATCTATGACACATTATTAGTTTGTGCCAAATGTCAATTAGTCTCTGCCAAATGTCAAATATTTTTCTTTGCACCTCTTGAGACCATTGCTAGTTTAGTAGTCCCCATCCTATCTTATCATCATTTGTATTTCAATTAATAAATCTTATCACTTAGTATTCATTTTTCCACATTTCAATAAATCCACCTTATTTCACATGGTTTATTAGTGTTGGATTCTTCTTTTTTTTTTTTCTTGTTTTGTAAGCAAGTACCCACAGAGTTTCGAACTGGTGACCTTACGCAAGGAGTGCATTAACAGTACACCCATCCATCATCTATTCTATGCCTCGTGGGCAGTGTTGGATTCTTCTTATGAGAAAAATATTTCTTCAATGTTTTTAAGAAAATATTTTCAATATGTTCATCTTCAATGCTTTTAAGAATATATTTTCAATATGTTCTTCGTCTTCAATGTTTTTAAGAATATATTTTCAATATGTTTTTCATATTCAATGCTTTTAAAAATATTTTTTCAATATGTTCTTCAAAAATTCATATTAAATATCATTTGTAAAAAACATAAATATTAATAGAAATCCATGTATTAAAATAGCATATACTTTATACTAAAATACAACTACACCTAATTTTTTTGAATAAAATACTTAGCTCTGCTTTAAACAAAATTTTAAAGCAGAACTAAGTACTTTATAGTTATTATCATTGTTTCTATTTTTTTAACAGAAACTAGAGAAAGATATATATATATATATATATAAAGGCTGAGCACAACCATCTTACAAAAGGGGTTGGCAAAATTTTGAACTGTTCAGATAAAAGAGAGAATGAAACAACTATACTAATAATTGAAATATATATAGTTCTAGAATGATTGCTGAAATAACTTAGACCCATTAAAGGGTATTGTCTGACAAACTGGCTATTTAACAGTACACAAAAAAACATTAAGAAGACATGATGGGGTGACCTATTTTTTATTTCTTTCTATCCCACGAGCTAGCTAAGAAATCCAGGTTTCTTAGATTTGATAACCACCGTTGACTGTAGTTTTCTGGCAGTGACTACACTGATTCATGTTGGTCAGCTTTTGAACTTCTTTTATTATATCTATTGTTCCCATCAATTCGTGGAGGTCGTGAGTGTTGTCGTCTATCCTTGATTCATGGCAAACTATCTGGTTTGCCATGTACTTAGCATCTACAGTTGCGGCCCTATTTTCATTGACGTCGGTAACAACCATTTTATAAATCCAGCGCAAACCAGTTTTTATATGAGACAATGTTGCTTTGATTTCATTGATATCCTTTGATGTCACCATTGGCCCCCTGAGCACAGATGGGAGGGAAATCCTGCAGAGGGAAATATGGGAGTCCAGCACTGTGAAAACTTACAAAGGGAGTTCTGCATAGGGAAACCTTACCACCTTGAGAACTTGCTGAGGGAGTTCTGCACAAATCCTCCAAATGCCAAGGGACGGAAGGAGGCGCTTCACCTTTGGTGCTGCTGGAAGATGAATGCACCGAATCATGCTCTAAGGCCTATGTATTGAGAAGACCTGCAAACAGAATACTTAGTATCTTCCTCCGGAGAACTGTAACCAGGAGAAAACGAATGTCTGAGCTCCTCTGACTCGCATAAAAAAGCAGGAAATGGGGGAGACATATTCATCCTTCTATGCAGATCCATTAAGTGTGCCAACGATCCTGAATTAACCTCGAAGAGCCAGATATAAGGATTGGTCATTAAATTCTTTACTGTAACACCCCGGTTTTGACCCCATGGTATTAAAATTGTACATGATGTATATATTGTATTTAAATCATGGCGAGGAGCTCAAGGCCAAGGCCTTGCCATTGATTTTGTATTTTATGTATCAGCGGTCAAGGTTGATGCCAATGGGTATATTGCTAAGTTAGGAACATTACATTTTGAAGTTATCATGTAAATATACAATTTAATAAAATACCACAACTAGCTATGCACTGCAACGTAAGAGATGGGGGCATGATTTCACAAGCGATATGGCAGGGAGTTGTCCAAACCCCTGAGCCAATAGAGTGAAACTAGATGTCGATGAGAGACCCATAAGCTCTCATCTACCCTTTTTGTCCCCTACACTCAATCATTCAATTCTTCTAGAAGAGCGGTTGAGGCAGTTAATGTCGTGGGTAGATCAAGGCATGACAGTTAGATTTCGTTTATGAGCAAGTCTGCAACTTGCGGTCCAGGGAAACCGCATTCTTTCTTCTGAAGCAAGTAAGCACGTGAATGTGTGCCCATCCCGCCATTTCCGGAGTCGCCCAGAATGTTTCAGTCATCCCCAATTCCATTCCGTAGGGGATTCGATCCATTATGCATCGTTCACTATCCTGAGTCATGGAAAAAGTTGTCCAGTGTGGTTCAGTGTTGTTCGTGGTTCAATGTGGTTCATAGCTCATTGTCCGCAGGCACAACAAGAGCTAGCATAGTGTTGCTACGTGTTTTCTGCATTGTTGTTCTGTGTTACAGAGTTGAACCCGGTGTTGTTGTGTATCCTTGTGGTTCGTTGTGATGTGTACCCTGGTTGGGTCTGAATAGTATGCAAGACGTAGGAGTGGAAGAGACGCTAAATGGGCTTGATAAACCTAGTGAAGAGAGGAACCTCTCAAAAAGATAAGGGTGGCTGGTGAATCTTCTATGCACATCTTGAAGAGCACTGGAAGGGAAGGTATAGCCCAAGGGACTGTGTAGCAGAGAAGGGGATACTTCCTTGTGTTGGGTGTGTAGGTAATGTGGATGCCAGGCCAGATAGATCTTGTGGAGGTGTCCCTATATCTCGAATGAGCCACTAGCTTAGCCATTCTTCATTTCCACTTCCTTAGCAGCCTAATAAACCCAAAGGTAGATTGGCTTGGATGACAGCCTGATAAACCCAATTGGATAATGGCTTGGTTGGGAAGCCTAATAAACCCAATCGTATATTGGTTTGGATGAACAGCTTGATAAACCCAACTGTTGTTGGCTTGGTCATGTCTTGTTGTGCATTTGGCCATGTATGACCCTTGGTTGGATAGCTTGATAATCCCAACTATTAGTTGGCTTGGCTAAGTAGCCTGATAAACCCAACAGTGTGATGGCTTGGCTAAGTATCCTGATAAACCCATCTGTTAGTTGGCTTGGCTGGTCCTGAATGTGAATGTTGGCTTGAATGCTTGCAATATGATAAACCCAAATTTTGTTGGCTTTCTTGAGTCACCTAATAAACCCAACAATGTATTGGCTTGTCTGTCTGCAGCCCGATAAACCCAATTGTGTATTGGATTGGATGGACAATGTAATAAACCCAACGATAGGTTGGCTTGACTATGTTTGATATGTCTGGCTATGTGTGAGCATGTTGTTTCCTAGTTCCTTGTGGGAATCATGCCCATCTCAGGGGTGGTTGTTGTGTTGAGAGATTAATGAACACAACTGGCCTATGGTTAGGTGGAATGTTGCAGCGACATAGCTAGTTGCGGGACAACTTCATCTTCAAGATAAGTATTCTCTATTGTGTTATTTCTGCAATGCATTTGCTATGAATGTGTTGATTATGTTGAATGCTTATTGAAGATTTAAGTAGAATTTACTATTGTTAAATGTCCCTACATTTTGTATCTGTTTATGCCTTGTATTTCCACTGCATTTTGCTTGAGTTCATGGAGGCTAGAAGCCTGGTTACAGGGTCAAAATTGCAGCTATCTTAAGGTAAGATGTGTTTTTATGCCCTCCAGAATCCATTCGTGGATGGTGGAATTCGGAAGTCGGAAGCAGGAAAAGAAAAAAGGAAAAAGACAAGGGAGAATGTTGGTTTTCCGCACCCCAGAATCCTCCTACGGAAAGCGAAGGTGAAAAATAGCCGAAATTTCTAAGGTAAAGAGTAGATTTCTGCACCCCAGAATCCGCTCGTGGAAGACGAAAGGTGGGAGGCGGAAATCAAGAAATAGAAAGAGAAATGAGACCAAGTGTTGGTTTTCCGTGATCCGAAGTCCGCCCGCGGAATGTGGAAGGCGAAAAGCAAAAGGTGTTGTTTTGTTAAGTTTCAGATTCGTGAAGTCCGCAATGGAAGGCAGGAAGACGGAATGCGGAAGGCAGAATGTGGTGAGATGATTTCGTCATATGTTAAGTTTCTGATTTTAGAAGTCCACAGCGGAAGGTGGAAGGCGGAATGTGGTCAAACAAACCCGTCATATTTTCAAGTTTCGATTCTTGAAGTCCACAACGGAAGGTGAAAAGCGGAATGCGAAAAGGCATCAAATCGCAGTGGCGTTTTGCAGAGTTTTTGTTTGCCGTAAGATGCACTGCGGAAGGACAAAAGGCGGAAAAGTCAGTTCAGTGCGGAAACAACTTTTCTAGTTGCAGAGTGGATCTGTAAGCTACGGAACGACTGTTAGGGTGGTTTTTAAGCCTGAGAATGAATGTTAAAGGATGTTATATGACCCATGACCGTGTTAAAGAGAAAGAAATAATAAGTTTTAAATTCTTCTGCATATCAGTCAGGAGTATGGGCACTGGGTTCATGAACATCGTGGTATTAGAGCGATCGGTTGAAGTCGCGTTCCTCTCCTCATATGCTCCTACAGAGGGGTGGGTACACTACAATGTGCTATAAGAGGGGAGGGGACGTGTCATTCATGTGACTGAGAACGCCACGGAACCAACGTTGTTGTGTTGGTGGACACCTATTTGTCATGCGTCGATGGAGTGAGTCGAGGGTGAGGTTGCGTAGTGACCAAGCCATACACCCCCAAAAATCATATGGACTAAGGGACATGCTTGGGATAGGTGTGATGACCTTTTATAGAAACCAAACCCAAGCTATTTTTGACTCCTTGATTGGCCAAATTATCCGCCATAACATTATTTCCTCTGAGAATGTGATAATAAGAGGCATGAAGATATGGATTATTACAACATATGCATTCTTAAATTCTTCTACAACTAGCAGTGCCATACTTATAACCCTTTCTCATTTTTTGAATAACCTACTTCGAATATTCAAAAACTATGATTTTGGCGATGTTGTTTCGTCTTGCCAGTTCTAAGCCAAGGTATAGTGATAGCCATTCTGCTTCATTGTTGGACTTATGTCATATTCTCTAGGCAAAATAAGTGACTATATTTCCTCCGAGATCAAAGATTATCCCACCCGCACCTACCTCCCCAAGTTATTATGGTTGTTTCATTTTAAAGAATTAAATTCTAATAAAAACAATAATACCACCTCTTTTACATAAATCTTCTTGGTACAATGTTCAAATGTGGATTTTCAACTTTTCTATCAAGAATAAAATTGTGATATAATGAACATAATCTTCCTTGTACAATGTTCAAATGTGGATTTCGACTTTTCTATTAAGAATAGAATTGTAATATAGTGAATGTGAGAAGAGGCAGAAAGTTGGAACCATCTCTTGGAATCCAAAATCTAAAATGAAGTCTCTTCCTCTGATTGCTTATCCCACCCACAATTTACCTTCTGCAGTTCTGCAACCTTCAGTCTCGTCGCTCACATCCGTTAAATTCACTCCATTTTCATTGGTCTTCCTGCTAAAACCATCTAAAAGCAATAGATTTCACCTTCGTTTTCACCCCACTAGGGCTCTAAACGATGAACAGCAACAACAACAAACACCCCCGGACCTTCCACCTCCTGCAGGGTTGGAATCCTTGGAAGCGAGGGCAGGATTAGGAAGACGAGCTCGAAGAAAGAGAGACCGGTTATCGGACCCTAATCAAGCTCCCGAGCCCAAGAAGAAGAAGGACTGGGAGTCCATGACGCTTCAGGAGAAGCTGGTGGAGATTTACGTTGGGGAGAAAGGTATTTTGTTCTGGCTAAATAAATCGGCGTATGCTTCCATATTTATTTTGATAGGGGGTTGGGTTCTGTTTAGGTTCGTGGGTCCTTCACTGGGTCTCTATCAGCTCGAGAGCAACCTGCTAGAACCCACCAAAGCTTTCGGTGGATGATGGCCCGCCCTTCTTTATCCCATAATGTAATGTAATCCCACTGTATACATCTTGCAAAAAAGATTTATTCTTCTGAGAAGTGTTATTGTGATTTTATTGGAACTGTACTGTGATTGCCAGTGTTAAACTTGAATCTCTGTTTCTTTCCCCAAAAGCTTGTAATCAGATTGCAATTTTAATAATCTTGTGAATGGATAAATATATATTGATTTCAATATTTGGAAAAATCAACTTTGCAAGGGCATTTAGAAATAAGAAATAAAAATACAGGTAGATGCAAGACGTTGGCTTTCACAGTAGGCACTATATTTCTTACTGTGCATCCTGAAGAGGAGATGTTATAGGAAGCGTGTTTAGGGTAATGAATTGTAAAATGCTGGCATTTGATAGTTCAGTAGTCAATATTGATATATGATTTTGATATCATCTCTCTTTGAATTGCCTATTTTCATTATTGTTTTTTGCTTTTTGTTTGTACATATGCTCTTTGACTGTGTTCATGGATTTTGCTGATTCTTTAACTGAGATCTGGATGGTTTATAAGAATATTAATTGTTATCATGCCAGGGTAACACCTAATTATGTTTTTAATGAATCAAATCAATTTTCAATAATTGGGTGATAATAGTGTTGTAGAATATGTTGGACATTGAGTTCAGCGCTCCTCGTGAGTTTCGTGACATGGACTAATCGCCTCTCGAGATCCCAACTCTGGCGACATCTGTGGGTTTTGGTCTAACGCAATCATGAATCCAACAAATGGTATCAGAGCAACAGGTCAAGGGTTCGAAACTCACCCGGCTCGCGTTGGGAGGAGATTGTTGGACATTGGGTTCAGCACTCCCCTCGCGTTGGGAGAAGATTGTTGGACATTGGGTTCAGCACTCCCCATGAGTGGCGGAAATTAACACCTGTGGGTTTTAGTATAACGGCAATCGTGAGTCCAACATAATATTGCATAATAATGCAATTTGGGAGTGCCCCTTGTGCCTACCTACCTCATACTCTCTGTAATTTTTGTCAGCATGACGTAAGGGATGTGCTAAACAGGCAGTCCAAATGCAATAGCATAATTCTATGTATTTTTAACCTTAACTTGAAAAGTGACTTGTGCCAAGTTTGAAGTACAGTATCCAGTTGGTGTTTCTGTTCAGGCTACTTGATTATTTGTGTAAATTTATGTTATTTTTTTAATGAGAAATGTCGTCTCCCCGTTACTCTGTGACAAGCTTCTGAGCTTGCATTTAACTTTTACGTTTTTGGTATGTTTCACACTAATCTTTCTATGAAAGGGTTCAATCAATACCAAATCGTAAGAGCTTCAATTTCAAACAATATTGACTATCAATAGTTATATTTGCAATCGTGAGTCCAACATAATATTGCATAATAATGCAATTTGGGAGTGCCCCTTGTGCCTACCTACCTCATACTGTCTGTAATTTTTGTCAGCATGACGTAAGGGATGTGCTAAACAGGCAGTCCAAATGCAATAGCATAATTCTATGTATTTTTAACCTTAACTTGAAAAGTGACTTGTGCCAAGTTTGAAGTACAGTATCCAGTTGGTGTTTATGTTCAGGCTACTTGATTATTTGTGTAAATTTATTTTATTTTTTTAATGAGAAATGTCGTCTCCCCGTTACTCTGTGACAAGCTTCTGAGCTTGCATTTAACTTTTACGTTTTTGGTATGTTTCACACTAATCTTTCTATGAAAGGGTTCAATCAATACCAAATCATAAGAGCTTCAATTTCAAACAATATTGACTATCAATAGTTATATTTGCAGGGTATATAATATAATAGTTTTATCAAGTTTAATATTCTTTTAATAAGTTGAGTTATTGCCAAGTTTTTTGTAGTGCAATTGACAATGTTTTGCTGCATTGTCGTGTTGGGTTTGCCAGGTCATTTGGCTTTGTCAGTTACGTATAGGTTTAGCTACAATGCTTACTTTGTCAATTGCATTCTAAATTCGTTAACCACTAAAATTGAATTGTAGGTGTAGGTTAGAATGCCACTCTTATGTAGGGATTGATCCCTCTTTTTTTGACAAATACTTCTTGTATCCCATTGCAGCAAGCATGAACCTTTCCAAAATGAGAACATATTCAATGAAGTGAAGCCTGCTTACAACATTCAACTACGCAAGCCCCAATCACATGCACAAACATAAGCACCAACACAGGCACGAGCTCAAGCGGAAGCATGTTGTTGGAGAGATTTGAACCATGGTGGGAGCTTTCACCGACCCAACAAGTCATTGCTTGGTGTGAGTGCAAGATTATCTCATATAGCAGTACTTGGTGTAATTACATAGGTAGTAGATTCACAGATCCAAGCACATTATTCTAATGGTAGATGCTATGGTCTTCATTACCATTCTCAAACCAATTTGGAGTGATAGATATGTAATTTACAATATGCATCCAATTCCTTTGACCATGCCTTATTTGTTTGATATTCCTTTCTTACCTCACTTTGAGTGAATTCGACCTAACGTAGGTCTTTTTTCCTGTCATCATTTTTTATTTTGAAATCTATAATACGATGCATTTTGTTAATTTTTTTTCTTTATAGTTAATTTTAGAGGGAACTTTTTAAGTAAACTGCGCATGATTTAGGATGTCAAAGCTTGCAATCCCACGACAAAATGTTTCCCCAGGTGATCAAAATGGGGAAGGGTGATCAGGTGAACTAGACCAAGTGACCAATGTATAAGAAAAACTTAAAAGAGAATTTGAGAGATCGCATTGACAAATTGTAAGAGTTTAGGGTTGTCAAAGGAACTGTGACATGAACTCATGTGGGAAAATTTTGCTTTTGGCAAAGTATCTCTAGAATTCTATCGGTAACAAAGGTTTATCAGACATGAGTAGACAAGGCATATGTGTGCACTTATAGGCTAGAATACTGACAGGGAAAATTGATGGATTGATGCTATAAACCTGGTTTCAGGAGAGTTGGGCTGTTGTTTGAAAATATGTAGTTCACCATGGGGTTCATTTTGAGCTTAATTGTAAAGGGTTCTTTACCATTCAGTTGGAGGATAAGTCAGGCATAGAAAATGTCTTAAAAAGAGGGCATTGTTTCTTGAAAAAAATGTTTCTTATGAAGATGGAGCCCTACTTCTCCCTTGATTTTCTAGGACTATTGAAAGCACCAGTATGGATTAAACTGCCTTGGCTACAGAGCGAATTTGAAGTCAAAGAAATACTTACAAACATTGGCATGGTCCTTGAGGCTGTGCACAGATAGACAATAGGGGCCTTCTTGGTTTTTTTTCATATTCATGCTTCTCCCCATGCCATTCCTGTTGTTCGTCTACAACTTCTCTAAGTCAGTAGATGTTACCTGAGCTTTGACCTTTTGGTCAGTCCGAAGATCAGCTCAGTTCTGACCGTTCTAAAATACCCAAATTTATGAAATTGTGCGAGGAGAAGCAAAGTTTCTAGACATGAGTACTCTATTTGCAACCCAGTTCATCAGTTGCATACAATTACTAGTTTGATAAGATAATATCAAGGGGATGCCATAGCAGTAGACAACAAGAAGTATGCTTCATTCTCAAACACCCACGTCAGACTTCAATTCCGGAAATGAATTAAGAAGCATTCTTCTTTATCGGCTCTGCAAAACGGATGCTTTCCCCAACTTGATCATTACATCAGTAATGCTCATTCTTCTCCAACAATGGATGCTTCGGTTAAGTTCCCAAATTCTTTACAGGCCAGTTTGGGAGGCCTGCAATGTTTGTTCCCCCCACAGAATTCAAGGGCAGAAAGAAATTCATAACATTTTTACGTTCCCTCAAGGTAAATGCTAAAATCTCTTCCAGTCTCGGCCTTCAATGTGTGAGATGCTGTTTATCAAAACAATCCCCTTCCTGAGTACCCATTCTACGTCTCTTTTTAACAGATGGGCCTCCTGAAATCTATACAACCTGTTACAAACACTCATTTTTATGATACAAATACTCTTATATGTGGTAATAAAGGTAGAAGTCAATCAAAATTAAGTAGATCAAATATTGGTTCAAACAATCGAAAGACTGCAAGCCAGGGGATTAGTGTATGGGTGGATCCCTCAATTTGCTAGTAGATGCTATTCAGCTATTAAAAAGAAGATCAGGAATTTCATAGAAGTATAGGCATCCAGATTCTGAAAGTTAAAAAATCATTCCCAGTTTTCTCCAATACCGTGCTCAGACATATTAATATGACCTATGCTTTGGACAAACCTAGTTTGCAGAAACATCAATTTTGGTTGAGGATCATGGTTAGTCTACGAAAGATATGGCACCAATAAGGTTAGCCAATCTGGGGTTGGCCAACATAGTCCCAACAGCATTTTCAAGAGTGTCTAATATAGAGCAAGGAGCCGTGTCTGTGACTCTGTCTAAGTAAGGAAAGTTGCAAGCTTTACCCACCAAATATTCAGATTCTATACTGCAGCCATGGAAGAAAGTTTCAAGAAAACTACCCAATTGTCAGTGCTCTTGAATTTCAGAGGTAAGGTGGCTCATGAATACTGTGTATTCCCCATATAAATGAGACTTGAGAGAGCTGAGTTAATGCTGTCCTTAATGTTATTTAGCATTAAAACCACAGTGGAAAAAATCGGTATCTGCGGCCAGGGTCTAGAAAACATCTTCTTGGCAATATTGGTGAAAAAATTGGGAGACTGTAGCCAGCATTAAAAAATGCAAATTTTGTACTTTAATAGGGTCAAAATTTGCTTACCAATTTTTCCCTGCCAATTTTTCTCGATTTTTTCCCAAGTTTTTGAAAAATCATGATGTTTTCAGTCCGGAAAATCGACAGCCAGAAAAAATCGCAATTTTTCAAGACGTGGCCAATTTTTGGGCAATTTTTTCCATTATGATTAAATGATAGAAGTTTTTACCAGTTTTGAAGAGCTGGGTAAATACTAAATATGCACTTGAAGTAGTTTCTTTTTGTTTTTAGATGGCAACGCTCACTATTAAAACATAACTACATGCTTATTAGGCCGCCACATCCTCACTATCAGCTGATAAGGATATCTAGTGACAAAGGTTTTAATTTTCTTTTCAGAGTTTCCAATATTATGTTGGATTCAATATCAAGCACTTATCTTTCCTTTAGGAAAGGTGAATGGAAAGATAGATGCTGGCTAAGATTAATGGGATTTAAAGCTCAATGCTAAATTTTGTATAAGGTAATATTAATGTGGAACGAAATCTGCATCAGGGGATATATCAATGTGGCATAATACCTTTAAGGTTTATCAGTAAAATAAACCTCTTATTAGTTGACGCTTAACTTAGCTCGGATGTTCAATACCAGGAAATCAAGAAGTCATCTCTAACCTGGTTTGATATTTTAATAGATTTTGCAAGGAAATTCAGTTTAATATGGAGTGCACCGACTAAGGGCATGGTGGTCAAGAACTTGGATCGGTGAGCCCAGAGATGGGATTGCAAGAGGGATGTAGATAGAAGTTTGTGAATGGAGTTAGCATTGGCAACCTCATCATTCATAAGCTTTGTGAGTTTTCAATTGGAAATTCATTGAAATTGAAGGTTTGAACTTTGTAATAATGGTAAATCTCCAAGTCCGTGTGTCAAAGATGGTCGAATTGAATTATGACATTATGTAAGGGGAATTGACATGGAAGAGCTCAATGATTTACAATCAATGGTTGTTGTGTCCCTAACACAATTTATTGTCCTAAAGCTATTTAAATAGGTTGTTTTTGTATATAAATCCATAATTTTAAAACCAACATAAATTTATTAAGCACCAAGAGGGATCCAATTTGTAAAGGTAATGGATTGGGTTTGAGATGGATCTATGCTCGTTTATGTTGGTTTTAATTAATTTATTTTATTTTAGGAGCTGACATGGACTTTTTTTAATTAGTTTTTATTCAACAAGTCGACATGAATTGTTTTTTCACTTTTTATTTTATTTTAGTTTTGGGAATGTTACGTAATGTAATGTGACAACATCTATGTAACGTAACGTGACAACATCTTCCCCATACTAGGTTGTAGAGCACCTCGCTACTCTCGGTGCAATAAAGTCATCATATGAGAACTTTTATTAGACATTAGAAAAGGCCACTCGATCTAAAGTGAATTATTAGGTTAATCAAGGGCTAAACTACTACATGCTTCAAGTTCTAGACATTATAAACCATTGCATTGAAGTACATAAAGTAAAGAAAAGATAAATGTGCAAATGTTCAACCTTGATCACTCATTCCAAGTAACTACTCATACACTTAGGTTCATGACTTTCATTCCTATCTCCTCTAACAATATGCAAAAGGCCCAAATGAAGGTCTAGGGTCATTGCTTCTTGGATGAAGAGTCAATGAGTCCATTCCCTCGATGAATCTATGATCATTAAGATACTACTAGATCCCTTAATCCTTACAACATTGGCAACCATATTAGATATATTGGATGTACTTTAAAGTGATGAACATTGTGTTAGCTCTCCAGGAAACTCCTCTAGGTTGTAGCTCGAGGATGCCTGGTAACTTCAATATTTTTAATGGTTTTCTAAATGGATCAAGTCAGATAATCACTAAGACCTCACTCACTCAAGACATGCATAATACTCAATCAAATAGATAAGGCTTCTAACTATCAATGTTTAGAGGGTTTGTATTAAAGGTGAATAAATGAAGAACTCACTATGCTGGTAGATTCATATATAAGGCACTCACATATGAATGGCTAATCATAACAAGGAAAGATACTTGCAATTCAACTCATCAACACAGAGATAGGATGACAGCTATATGGTATTAGACAAACAGAATAAACCTGAATCAAACATCCAAGCACAAGTACAGAACATAAAAGAGATGGAACCTGAACATATAATGGCAAAAGAGCTTATATTAAATGACAAAGCACATGAGAAGCTTGAATACAATAAGTGTCTAACAATCTCTGAAGTCGAACCTTTGCTTCAACATTAGTCATAGGCTTTATATCCTTTACAAAATTTATTTCAGATCTTGAAAAATTGGATCGAATTTATTAAAAATAGATAATCATAACTGTTTTGCAAAAATTAGGTCAAAACCCTTAACTTAAGTGCTAATCTACCTAACTCCAACACTTTTTTACTCCTCGAACTCTTTAATAATTGCAGTGAACACTGAATTAGAACTCGAACTTGCTATCTGGCAGATAAGTCACACTTTGTTAGAGTAGGTAGGGTTTGTGACCTTACTTCACCTCGCTGGCACCTTCAAAACTGGAACAGACCCAAGATACTGGTGCCTTTAATTAATTTTCAACCTTATAAATCATCCATGAGGTATTTGGATCAACCAAAGTCGGTGATGTGTGGAACTATGCATTTCTGCACTGTTCTGTGCTTTTGGTGATTAAGAAAGCAAAATTCTGGGTCTGTAAGTTGCCAAAAGCTCTGCTTTCGGTGGCTAATGAACAGCTACGGTGTTTGCCTAAGCCACCGAAAGCTTTGTTCTTCAAAATTTAATAAAACTTTTAATCACCCTTTGCCCCGAGGCTTTATAGCTTCAATTCTGACCTTCCGGTATTTCTGCAACCTGCATAGGGTTTGGAATAGCAGCAGCATCACAGGCTGCTGTTAAAATTCCATATGCTAAGCTAGATCGTCAGTATTTCATTTCAATTTCATAACAAAAGCATATAAACAAGATCACTGAAAGAAGCAGTATCAAGAACAACATAGATTTATTCTGGGAAAACCCTAAAGGGAAAAACCCAGCAAAAGCTTCATCAATATAGATGCCCCAAAAGATAAAAGGTAAAACCAAAAGACTGATCCTCCTCCTTCTCCAGCTACTTCTCTCTCCTTCACTAATGCGCTACACAAGTGAGTGTGTGTGTTCCAAATGATGAGCGCCACACCTCTATTTATATTCGTCCGTTCACTTAATAATTAATTCAGTCATGTAGGCTTGAGTCAATCATGTAGGCTCGAGTAACCACAATTGGGGTGCTAATGACCCACCTTACAATTTGAGGGGACTTCCTCATGATTCTTATTAGTTCTCCCGATTAGAAACATCGGGGTATAAAGAAATACAAGTGATACTCCCGGTAGGACCATCGGGGACCACAAAATATATATATATAGAATATTCTTCGAAGTTACAATATTTCAACAGCTGCCTCTGGATCTTGAAGGTTTATTGCTACCTCTGCTAGGGTTTCCAACGCAAGGTGAGCTTGAGATTTAGGGTCTGAATTCTTCGTCTGCAACCTCAACAATCTGATCATCTTGTAGAGCTTGGCGTTGTCCTTCATTAGTCTCAGATTTCTTTTTTGCAGCAGGATATACATCCCTCTCATTTCTAGAAGAGAATCACACAATTCAGTATTTCTTTTGGTTAATCTTGCATTAGTTCTTTTGATTTCTCTCTCTAAGACCTCTAGTTCATATACTTGCCTTAATAGCTGGTTGATTCTTTGGGACCTAGGTTTGCTAGAGGAAGCCCCTGTCACTTGTTCAACTAGATCCTCCCTTGGTGTAGGTGAGGGAAACTCCTCATGCTTTGCTGCAAACTGCTTTGTTAGGTCAACTCCCTGCTCCTCTTCATCCTCAGAATTGGTGTATGGCAGGTTGAGGATATTTTTACCTTGTGCTGGAGCCTCCTCCTTCTCTATTTTGTTACTGAAGTCTAGGTTCTTTTTGGCCTTTTTAAAAGCTAGAGAGTTTTGGTCAATTGCAATTGGAGAGATGGCTCTCCTCTTCCTTTTGCCACTTCTGGGGGTGGAAGACCTTTTTGAAGGGGAATTCTTTTTGTCCTCTGGCTGCAATTATGTGTCAAACTCATTCCAGATTAGGAAGAATGTCCAGGCAACGTTTCTCCTTTGCAAAAGCTCTTGGACAATTAGCTTGATCAAGCCATGGTGATATAACCTGCCTGCAATCTTGGTTGGCTCGGCCCTAACCTGATGAGCCATTTTAGTCAGGCTTTTGGTGAGGTAAAAAGATAGGTTCAGGGGGTTCCTACTAGTGAAATGATTCATTAGTTTGAAGTGATAGATCATCACCCTATTATATCTGCCCTCATAGGTTATGTAGACTAGGATTGCTTTCAACAGGTGCTGCCACTTTTCCTCCAGCCGGGATGTAGGTATGCTTTTCTTCCATATGAGGTTTTTGTGCTCAGGTTGCAGATAAGACCTAAATTCTATGTTCTTTGTGACAATGGTTTTAAACCAGCTCTCTCCAGTCCTTGGGAGCTTTGTCACTTCAGTTACCAAAGCTTCATCCACCCGAAATTCCTCTTTGCCAATTACTGCCTTTGAGCCATCAAATGTGAGGGCAAATGCTTCTTCCACTTGTTGATGAGATCCCTGAACCTTTTCACAAAATCTGTAGCAGCCTACATCGTTGAATAGCTGACATACCTCTGGATGTGCTTCTAGGTAACCAATGTCACCCAGCTCTTGTCTTAGGGCAAGTCCTCCTCCTCTCTTCATCTTCTGAATGTTCTTCTGTACCTGCAAAATTGAAATTCAAACCCTAGGGAAGGATATTACAATGTTGGATCTAGGGAGGGCTTGGCTCAGTGAGGATGCATGCAGGAAATGTGGAACGAATTGAGGAGAGGGTGTTGATTTCGAGGGGACTGGTTGTTCAATAGGGATTTGAGCAAACTGATAGTAAATTCTGATGAGACCCGCGAGCTCACCAATGCTGTAATCATTCTAATTGGATTTTAATGCTTTGTGGTGGTTCAATTATAGTCACGGGACAGGTGTAAGGATGAGAGGGTTAGGGTTCAGATATGTCACCTTTCTTTCTAAACGACGCCTCCTACCAACTCATGATTAACTGCAAATCTAGTCTTTTAGGCAGTCAACGACCTGATGCTAACGCTTTCCATGATGACAGTGTCTGATTGTGATGGATGCGCTAATCGTTTTCCCCTTTTGGAGCTTTCGATGGTTAAGGTAATCCTGGTTCCAATTTTCAAGCTACCGAAAGCTAGGCTTTTTGGTGGCTAATTAACGTTGAAATGTTCGCCTAAGCCACCAGAAGCTGCTCTTCAAAATTTTCATTAAAAAATGGAGACAATGAGCTTTCGGTGGTTAATGTAGTCCTGAGTCCAATTTTTAAGTTGCCGAAAGCTGGGCTTTTCGATGGCTAATAAACCGTTGAGATGTTCACCTAAGCCACCGAAAGCTAAACTTTGAATTTTATGAAGAAATAGAGTACAAGGCGTTCCAACTTTATTAAACACACAAAAATATTTCATAATGTGCACTGAAATCTTGATCACCATGCAAAAATAAATCTTACAAGTCTGACCTATTGAAGACTAATTTATTTAGGAGATAACACATTGTAAAGTAAAAATGCTCAGAAGAATGCATGAAAATAATGAAATGAAAGTGCTAAAATTAAAGGAATAAACAACAAGCAATGAAAATGAGATGCAGAAATAAAACTACAACTATTTAAAACAAATAGGAACCATTTGATATACATGTAGACGGGATTCGATCTCCATTGCAATTTCAGAATAGACACAAACCCCGAAGAAAGAAATGGGGTGAATCCCATGCAAAAAAACACCAAGTTATGGCAAGAAATTCAACTTGAAATCTAACTTGTTCTTGCTAAAAAACATGAGTCCCCTCATTCTCTTCAAATACATAAGAAACCTTGGATCCTCCCAAGGTGAATTTTGGAGAGCCCACTACTCATGCAAACGTTTTACTATAATTTTGGAGGTTGTTTTATGCATTTAGAGCCTCCCCAATTTGTCTACCTTGAGGAGATCTTAAATCAGCTGGAAAATCATGCTAAGACACCTCAAATGGTATCTAAGGTTGCATTTCCAAATTGGGTGACAATCCTCCATGAATTTCTCCTCAAATACGTACAGTTTATTGTTTTCTTTTGGTGTTGGCAGCCTTGGCACAAGATCCCTTAAATTTATCAATCAATCATGGTCTAGAGTCATAAATGAAGCAGATCATCCTTGTCTTAGTGATTCGATTCCCTGCATTTCTAACCTTTAGACATCACATTAGTTCTCACATGAAATACATGCATAAATCATCAAAACCATTCAAGATCATTGTTCCATCGTATTCATACTTGATAATTAAACAAATTAAGCATAAATAGAGAAGAAAATGTCACAATACCATTGGTGATCATTAGAAAGCACAGATGTTTCACATGAGAGTCTAGTCATAGGGAAAAATACATCAAGGGTATACTTATGATGGGATAAATAAAAGACAATTTTGAGGCCTATCAATATCCCCCAGTTGAAGGTTTTTATGACCCTGTGCAACAATACCATCCCTCAAAAATTGATCCTTTCCCTTCTCATTCTTCCTGCTCTGACTGTTGTTCCTTGTCTTCCTCCCTTGTCCTAATAGACACTACTTTTTATGCTTCCTCTATGTTTACCTTTTTGTGTTTTCTTTTGTTTTTACGCTTCCTCTATGTTTAAACTTCATGCATGCCTTGCCTCTAGTTTTTTAATTCTTCTTAGGTTTTTTTGTTGTTGCCTCTTGGCTTGGCCCAACTTGTAGGACCAAGACTTCACGTAATCCTCTTTGTCCTTAGTTGCAACTTAGAATTCCTTGGACATCTCCTATAGTGGTTTGTAATTAAATTATTAGAGCCATTTAAACACAAAACCTCTTGATGAAATGTTGAGGGGAAATATACAAATTTTTCTTCTACACCCAGTAAATATTTCAAATTCTAATTCTACGACATCAACGAGCACCAACCAAAACACTAGACTTTTTTTTTAAAAGTTTTATGAATTGCTCCTATAATGGTTTGTAGCTGAATTATTTGAACCATTTAAACATGGTGTATTTATATGAAATTTTGAAGAGAGAGAGAGAGAGGAATATTTCCTCTACACCTTGTAAAAATTTCAAATTCTAATTCCAGCTCATGAGTGAGAACCAATCAAAACAATGTACTACTCATTTTGTTTTGAGTTTTCTAGACTGCTTTCTTTTCTTTTCTAGTTTGTCCATGACTTGCGAGACTAGCGTTTGGTCTATAAGAAATCACAACCTAGGGGCATTTGAGCCATCAAAATCACTCAGGGATTGCACCTAACCTAGGCCACACCAACCCTTAGCATGGGTGGATTATAAATGTCTCCTCCCAACTACCTTGTGGGGTTTGAACTCAGGTCACTATGCAGAATGAGGCTTGTCAAAACCAATCGTGCCAACATGATTTGACTTCTAGATTGCTTTTGTAACTAAATTATTTGACCAACTTATTAAACACAATATCTATTGATGAAATTTTGAGGGGAGATAGAGAAAGATGTACTCTATGCTATATAAAAATTTCAAATTCTAATTCTAAGGCATAAGTAAGCACTGATCAAAACACTAGACTACCTACTTTTATTTAGTTTTCTAGATTGCTCCTCCCTCTTGGAATTCAAATAGATTATTTACTAGACTTCCACTTATAGTTTGATCTTTGTTTTGCTGAAAAAGCTACAACTTACCTCGGTCTAACACTATTCATATTCCTTAATCAAATCGTGCTCTCCAACAACACTCTATCTCCTCTTTCAACACTTGGACTTTTTAGCAATACTCGTAGAGCACTCATACTTTCAATAGCACAAACACAAACTTTTTCAACAAAATCAATCCCTTCTTTGTTTTAACTTAGGTGGCCTGAAATCTCGACTTACCTTCTTTTCCTCCAAAAATCATACCATCAATCCAAATTCAAATTAGATGTTTATTCGATGACTTCTTCTTGTTATGATAGCGCTCCTGATTTGTTTTTCCTTCCCTGCTTTTGATTCTATTAACCAAATTCATCATGTTCATGTCAAGTTAGTTTTTCCCCTAAGCTTATCTTTCGACATCCATGTTGACAAGTCTTATTTTATGGTGTCGGTGGGGTTATAATGACAATTTGAGGTAAGGAATATCCCAAAGTTGGAGTCATTGCAACATGCATGCCTGTGTAAAATGGTAATTTCTTGAGAACAAGTATTATGTGACATACCTTGCTTGTGATGGAATTTGTAATGTTGAAGAAATGCATAGATTTTGATTTGAAGAATGTTGTGATCATCCATATGAGGCTTGTTATGCTTGCATGACTTGTTGTTGAGTTTGAATGTCTTACGTAGGTGGCCCACGTGCTTGATTGGATTGTGGAGGTAGAAGAAAGCACTCGTTGTAGCAATATGTTCATTTCTTGTAGTTACATGTAGCTTCATACTTATGTAGTCTTTATCTCATGTAGAATCTTGTAGTTGGACAGTTCTATGATGTTCCTCTTATGTAGATACCTATAGTTTGGTATTCTTGTAGAAACCTGTAGGTAAATGGGTTTGGAAGAGAATGAATCAATATTGCAATCTCTTGTAGGTGTATATATGAGGTATGCGGTGAGCTTATAGGTACAAGATGGATGGATGCACAAGGAAAGAAGGTGGATGCAAGTGAAGTTTTTGGATTGCATGCTCATACATGCAACGAGTGTAATATCGAACTATATGCATGAATGAAATGATGGCATAATGGAATGAATATATGGAGATATGAATGATATTGTTGATGAACATTTCACTGCATTTGTGAAATTTCATGGTGTATTTGAATTCCATTGGACGTGAAACTTTATTGGTGCAATCACATGTCATTGCATTTTTTTTATGTTTCGTCATGCAATCCTTGTTCTTTGCGCCAATACTCAATCAAGGTTGTATTGAAACTATAACACCCCATTTTTTACCCCAAAATGTAAACGTGTATATAATGAAGCTGGACATAAATGGTCTAGGATGACCAAATATATTATGTAATTGTGTATATTGATATTTAATATAAAATCTATGATGGCTATAAATGAAGAATTCATAGGAGGACTTCATGTATTTAATTATGGTAATTATGAAATAATCCATTATATACACATTTACAGTAGGATTGCATACATGGTTGTGATTATGAATTTAAACTTCATGTGTATATAATTAAGTTAGTACATGACAAAGGGAAAAAGACAGGAAATCATAGATTCCATACCTGTTGATGTGAATTTCCATGAGAAATTTATGTTGATAATTATTGTGTTGCCGTGAAAGGAAACCTAGCCTATAGCTAAGATTCCTTGTAGTACCAGCAGTGAGATTTCCTAGCGAACTTGAGTGGATCCGACTAGAAGGAAATTGGGATAGCTTGAGGGACTACATGCAAAGAAGGGGATCCCATTCCTTGTGTTGTTTGGGCCAAGGGGGAAGAGAATCGATTGATTGGGAAGGTTGTAGGTGGGGTTTTGGCACTAGAGAGCTTCACCCTTATGGACTAGTATCTCTAGCTCAGGGGTGGACTCTGTCATAGAAATAATAAATGTGACATGGATCATACTGCTGGGAGGAACACCCTTTTCTTTGTAGCCAACTCAAGGATTATTTTCCCAGAACGGTAAGTACTATGAAATGTATATGAAATGCCATGTGTTATATATATATATATATATATATATATATATATATATATTATAATGTATGTAGATCTATGTGTGCATGGATTTGATTATGGTAATTATGAAAGAATTCACAATAGGCTTGCATATATGGTTGTGGTTATGAATTTAAATAATTGGGCCTTTGTAGTGTTCTTTCGTTGTTAAATTTTACAACTAGCCCATGAAATTCGAACTAGGAATTAGAAAAAAAACATTATGGTGAAATTGAGTACCCTATAGGCCTTATTAGTGCAAAGAGGCTACTGGGTATGTGACAAAGTGGTATTAGAACCACATGTTGTAGAGTTGGGGCTGGATAGGCCATAAATAAATTCTACAATAAGAATTCAAGTTTGGACACAAAGTTCTTGATAGAATGCATATGAAAAAAAATTGTGGAAAATCAATGTGAAAGCCTAAAATTGTTGAATTGAAGTCTCAATTTCCCAGATGGACTATAGTTGGAATGGTTGGGAGGGATATGGAGATGTAGATAAAGAAAGTACTTCAAAGTTTTAGAGTTGGATTTGTGAAATTTGGGGAAAAACACACCTTGTTAAAGTTAATTGTTTGACAAAATACCCTTGAAGAAATTATTGTTTCGAATGCCCATAAGGCATTATAAGAACCAACATAGTAGTTGGCATCAGAGATGATGATAATTCATAATATTCATTTGAGAAATATTGGGAAAAATTGAAACACTATAAAAAATGTCATGTACTTGTTGTCCTCACGATGCCATTGGGGCCACGGGATACCCAAATTATTAACCAAATACACCTCTAATATTCAATTTTGTTTTTCCATTATTTAAATTAAATATTTATAGCGGAATTAAATCCATAAATGATCACTTGGAATTTATATAAACATATACAAAGATATTATAAGCAATTTCTACTTGAAAGCAGTCACACAATGCCAATAATTCCATGCAATTAAATCATCAGATAACAATAATTATGTTAAACACATCAAAGATAAACACAACACATTTTATACACAGATGGAGACTTATATGAGAATATAATTTGGTTAACTACAGACCAAGGACATTCCTCCCATTTATAGGCACTCAGTTATACTAACTCTCTCTATAATAGATGTCACCCCCGAGTTGGGGCTATTAATCCACAAGAAGGTGTTGAGTTTCACCCACTACAACTATTCCAAATGTTATATAAATAAAATTATAACATAATATATATATATATATATATATATATATATATATATACTAATGATTAATTAATTAATTAAATCAAAAGACATGCCTCTTAGTAAAGGAACGATGGGTTATATAAAACCCATCATTGTAAATGTAATATCATCAATAACCTATTATTCATATATTTATCCATTTATGGAGTTTCTATTCATTTACTTTGGATTTTTCAGTAAGAAACAATATTTTACTGTTCAAGTGGTATCAGAGCTAGTTCTGATCCGACCCTTGTCCACACCCTCCATTAGACCTTTTGTGATAAACATTTCAAAGTTTCTCTGAATTCAGGTCTTTCACCAAGATTTTAAAAAATAAAAAAATAAATAGTTCCTTGGCCATTATCCAAAATCTCGTTAAAAAAAATATTATGTTGTGGCATACTTGAAGGAAATCAAAGATCAAAAAGAAGAAAAGGAAGGTGCACATGACCAATAGTTTAACAACTCAACATTCTAAATATCGAGACACAAAATTAAAATAATAATAATAATGATAATACAACAAACAAAAAGAAAAAAGAAAGAAAAAAAGAAAAAAAAGGACCTTGTCCTAAAAGAAAAGAAAAGAAAAAATAGGTAAAAGTAACTGCCCCCCGCCCCCCCAAAAAAGAGGTAAATGTAAAACCCAAAAAAAAGAGGTAAAAGTAAAACAAAAAAAGGGGTAAAAGTAAAACCACACATGGTTTCTTAATAAGTGGGTTTGGGTTTATTCTCCAACAACAAACAAAAAAGTGATATTTGAACTTAGGTGGGCAAGGTAACACTCATTCCTCCCAACCACCCAATCTACACCATTTTACAAAACTTAAGGGGAAAAAAACTATGAGTGCATAATAATTACTACTAAGAAGCAAGTGAGGTTTGAACTTAGGTGGGGAAGGTATCACTCATTAATCCCAACCACCCAATCTATTGGAATTTTACAAAACTTAAAGGGAAACAAATCTAAAAGTGCATAATAATTGTTACTAAGACGCAAGTGAGATTTTAACTTAGGTGGGGAAGGTAACAATCACTACTCCCAATCACCCAATCTACAAGAAGTCCTTAGGGGAATAAACTAATTATTGAAAAGTATAGTATACTATACAAGATAAAATATGTCTTTCTTTGATATATCTTTGATAAGACAAAATGGAATCTCAGGACGAAAAACAAGGAAGATTTCCAAGCACTTTAAAAACTTATGTTTCAATGTTATTCCAAATAAAAGGAACGATTAGAGGAAAAAACATTACTATTTCTATTGCTCCTGGCGAACGCAGTAATTATATTAGTGATAAATTTGCTAATGAGTTGGCGATTACAGACTCTAATATAGGTGAAAGGTTAGAATTTTTGAAAAACAAAGAATATGCAATAAGCGATTTACAATGGAACATTGGATATTATACTGGTGTCTCGCAATTTATAGTTAAATCCTTGTGGAGTAGTGACAGTGACCTAGTTTTGGGATTACCGTGGCTAAAAACTTTGGGGACTTTTATCTTAAATGCTGAAAAAAATTCTGACATTTCCCTACAAAAAGAAAAAAATCACATTGTCGAACATTAACATGAAGATAGAATAAAAGGTCACATCATCTGAAGACTTCAAAGAAATATCAAAGATGTTGTCGCAGGGGAATGAGAAATCAATACAGACGATACCAAACGATTTCAACAAGGTTATTGCAGGTAAGAAAGAAGAGATCTCTCGTCTAGGAGAACATAACCAGAAATTACTTCTGCAAATCAAGAAGGAAAATGATAAGTTTCAATGCAATCAACCGTTAGAAGAGGAAAATGAGATCTGCAAAAGAAACTATTAGAGTTTAAAGACAATGTGAAATCACAAGAAGAAACGATCAGGAATCTTAAGAATGATAAATATTTACTCGAAAGCAAGTTGGTGAACAATCAGGAAATGACATCAAAACCTTTAGGCTCAAAAAAAGAAGTTGGGGAAAAAGAAGCAAATACAAATCCAGTAATCAATACAGTTAAAAAAGAAGTCAATCCAGCAGAAGAACAAACAACAAAAACTCATTATCGACACCCCAATTATAAACGTACTTTTGACCAACGACAAGGTCAAAATGAACGCAAACAAAGGAGAGATAAGGTCAGGCGAGGAAGAGCATCAAATCAAAATACAAAACAACAAACAAGAAGACCCATCCCACAAAATGATCAAATAGGTTCGATAAAAATAGATTTGGGATGGACCACATCAGAGACGATGCGTCAGTTCTTCTGGGGAATTCGTAACTCGCATCGCCTCGTTTCATGAAATGTCGCAATGACTAAACACAAAAGATCAAGAGATAACATTCAAGGAAAAAATCAAACGTAAGCCATGCCTTCTCTAAGCTTTGAGGACAAAGCTTCTCTAAGGGGAAGGAAATGTTATATAAATAAAAATATAACATAAAATATATATACAAATAATATCATCAATATTAATACTAATTATTAATTAATTAATTAAATCAAAAGACATGCCTCTTAGTAAAGGCATGATGGGTTATATAAGACCCATCATTGTAAATGTAATATCATCACTTACCTATTATTCATATATTTATCCATTTATGGAGTTTCTATCATATTTACGTTGGATTTTTCAGTAAGAAACATTATTTTACTGTTCCAACCTCTAGAGATCCTCCCCCATCAGCCTATAGTGACCTAAGGAATGGGGATCCCTTCTTTGAGTTAACAATCCCCTGGGTTCCCTTCTTTGAGTCAATAGTCCCTTGGGAAATTTTCCCCAATTCCCTTCTAGGGCTCCAACACAGGCCAACTAGGGACTCTTCGTCTTCTCAAATTTTCTTGTACAGGGGGCAAACCTTGGTCTTCGAAATTAAGTGCAACTATAGGAAGAGAAGAAATTGGGCAAACATGCTAACATTGGGGAACTATAACTTTTAATGCATAATTTATAATTAAGCCCGGGTATAGTCATTGGAAAGGTAATACATGGGAGAATAAATTGAAGATTTTTATTTTTAAAATAGGTTTGTAGTTGTTTCATAAAGCATGCAAATTAGAGTCTCTGAGCTTGGTTGGGAAAGACAATTTTCAATAAGGCTAACATCCAGAGTATCCTAAACTTTGGGAAAATTTGTGGGATGATATATAACCATTCTAGATGTGAAATTGACTATGTATGACTGCAACTACTTCATATTTGTGCTTGTAGAATGGTGTAGGGGCACATTTTACTGTGCAAAAACATACTAGTGTTGTTTGTTGACTAGAAAGGCACAAGATTAAACCAAGGATGTTTGAATGCTTGGTGATATTGTTGATGAGTAGCGAAAATTATGTTTGATCAAGACAAAAGCTAGGAGAACAACAATGGTTTTTGGTGTCCTGAATAAGAATGCATCCAAGGTATTTATTATGATTAGTATATGCAATCTTAATTATGAAGAAGAGTCATGAGAACTATTGATTATTGAAGTTACATATTTTATGCCAGAAGAGAATACTTAGCAAGGCTATGCATGATATCAGTAAGTAGAGAAGAGAAGTGAGAGTCATGACTATGATAGTTGGTTTTTGTGTACAACCAAGTAGCAATGATTGCTAATGGATTCAATGAACAACTAGGAGATAAAGAGTAATGTAGTTCATACATGTGATGGGTAAATCATGTTTTTGGGCAAGTGTATGCATGTCTAGAAGAGTTGTAGGATATGGACCAAAAAACTTATATATAAAGAATGGGAAGAGGTGAGGAACTTTTACTCGCATAGAAGATTCTAATTGGTGAATAAGGCATTCTCGTGAGTGTGGATTTATTTTGTGGCTCATAATTGTGGTGAAGAGTTCCATGGAAAAAAAATTAAGCTCCATAACTTAATGAAGCCTAAAGACAACTAAAAATAAGAAATGAAATGAGATGAATATGATGGATGATCAAGCTATGGGAAGATATTACAGTATGGAGGAAATGATTCCAACCTAAATAAATATTGTCGAAAGAATATGAAGATAAAGAATATTAAGTGAATTCTTAGCATACAAATGGACAATAAATCAAAGAAGAGCAGGGATTATTACAATGACTTCCAAAATAAGAAGTATAAAGAAGATATATGATATTGGAATAGTATATATGTTTTATATACTTGCAAGTAGAATAGGCTTTGAAATAAGTTCAAAGAAAGGTGGAATGGCATCAATTACAACACTATGAAGTGCTTGAAGATCTAGGTATAGCTAATGTTGAGACAATATTAGCTTAGGAAAGGAAATAGTAAAGGAAGTTGGTAATGCTACTATGTGTTGAAAATCAGAATGGTCAAGTTGGTCTTGGCTAGACTTGGTCAAGGTAAACAAAGCAACAAGGCAATGTGAACAAAATGCAAAGGAAACCCAAATCAAGGAAAACATTTTTGCATATTCAATTGGGTATTAAGGACAATTGAAAACAATATTAGAAATTTTTACAACAATAAAGGAAGCTACATAAGGCTAAGAATATTGTTGAAGCTACCACTGGAGAACAATGTCAGCAATTTTGAATTGATAAGATGGTAATTTATCACCTTAAACTTATTTCGTTTAATAATAAGAATTATATGTTTTGAAAGTAGCAAGTATAAATGTCTAACATGTGGTGAATTTCTACTTGGTGAGAAAAATCATGTGATTGATAGAAAAACCTTGAAATATATCAACTATGATGTGGAAACAAAATTGCATGCTATGCAAAATAGTTGGAAGGGAGAATTTGAAAGTTTTTGAAAGAACCCCAACCCGGTTTCAAGGCTTTTGGCTTCTATGCATAGTTTAATGCCCAAACCCTCTATTCACAAATTTTAATGAAAATTTGACTGAAACTAAAACACATGAAGTTCTTTTTCCAAAATTAAACAATTCAGAAATTTTTCTCTTCTACCAAAATTTCAACCTCAGAAAATTTCATACAACCAAACACACATGAAAATAATACAGTTGTTTTTTACCAATGGTCCAGGATAAAAACCCCTAGGGGAAAACCTATTTCTGAGTGAGAGAGATTTTTTATTTTTCTTCAATTAAAATACAGAAATTAAATCAACAGTACTTATGAATTTTCTGCCTCGAAATTTGAACCTTCACTGCTAGTTTTTCTTCCTCAAAAATCATGCCAATCACAGCCTCAAAATTTGTGCCCACAAACTGTTGTATGAACAATAATTTAATTATGAACTTTACCTCAAAATTCATGCAGAATCCGTACAGTACGGATTTCTATACTTTACCTCAAAAACAATTCCAAATCCGTACAGTATGGATTTTCTTGATTTCTGTGCAGAATCTTCCTCGAAATATGTGTGGTACAGTCCTCGATTTCTGTACTCTTTTCTACTGTACAGAAACCTTGAAATTTTTGCAAGATTCTTCTTGAAATTCATGCCATAATTTCTCTTCTCGATTTATGTGCATAAATTATCTTCTATGGTTTTCTCTCTCCTGTTGATTTTGAAATCACTTCAAACCCTCACTCTCTCTTTTCATGAAAGTTGTCTTATATGTTGCATCAATAGGTACTACTACATGATTTGCTGTTGTACTATGAACTATATCTCATGGTTCATTTTCTTCAAGTATCAAACTAATTCTGTACTTCCATGGGCTAAAATTTGCAGCCCCATCTAACATGTCTTCAACTCTAAGACCAAACACCATGGCTACAACCTGTAACTTCAAGCAAGTTGTTCAATAATTTCTTTTCTCCAAACCCTTGTTTTCTGAATGTTCAAATTCCAAATTTTTAATGTGCTCTGATACCATGAAAGTTTTTTAAAGAACCCCAACCCAGTTTCAAGCCTTTTGGCTTCTCTGCATAGTTTAATGCCCAAACCCTCTATGCACAAATTTTAATGAAATTTTGACTGAAACTGAAACACATGGAGTTCTTTTTCCAAAATTAAACAATTCAGAAATTTTTCTCTTCTACCAAAATTTCAACCTCAGAAAATTTCAGACAACCAAACACACATGAAAATGACATAGTTGTTTTTTACCAATGGTCCAGGATAAAACCCCTAGGGGAAAACCTGTTTCTGTGTTAGAGATTTGTTATTTTTCTTTAGTAAAAATACAGAAAATAAATCAACAGTACTTATCAATTTTCTACCTCGAAATTTGAACCTTCACTGCTGGCTTTTCTTCCTCGAAAATCGTGCCAATCGCAGCCTTGAAATTCATTCCCAAAATTTGTTGTACAAACAACAATTTAATTATGTACTTTACCTCAAAATTTGTGCAAAATCCGTATAGTACGGATTTCTATACTTCACGTTGAAAATAGTGCCAAATCCGTGCAGTATGGATTTCCTTGATTTCTATGCAAAATCTTCCTCGAAATCTATGCCATACGATTCTCATTTTATGTGCAGAATATTCCTCGAAATCTGTGTCATACGGTAACTTTTCAACATAATTCATTAATTCATCTCTTATATTTTCTGAGTTTTATATTTATATTTTCTTAGTTTTATATGTATATAGTTGAGGTAGAAGAATATTTACTATGCAAGAGAATCCAATAGCTAGAATGTATATCCATTGGTAGGCATACTAAGAAATCAAGCACAATGCATATAAATATGCTTGTGCATACATTTTATATTGGATATTGGTAAAGTGGCATGATGTTACATATGTAATTAGCACATAATGACAATTATTGTAGTTGATGATGGTTGTATGAACATAGAAAGTTAAAATATGGTTAAAGATGTTGATGATACTATTGCATATATAAGTCATCCTAGTAAAGAAAGGATAAGGAAAATAAAGTATCAATCAAAGGGATGGTTAAACAAATTGTGTAATCATCCATAATACACCAACTGATCACGTAAAATCAAATAGGTTGATGGATCCATGAAGGTAAGTATTTATTTATGTTGATTACATAAGTACTAGAAAATAAATTGGGTAAGAATATCGTTCGCTATATTTTAATATCATAAATTGGTATGCTTATAATGTTTGAATGCATTTATGTGAAGGATACCCACCTAATATGGTAAGGAAAAGACTCCTTAGATCAATATGATTGTTCAAAATTTTGAATGCATTCATATGAATTTAAATAGCATGCCATGTGTGTTGCTTATGAAAATAACCAAGACAAGTTAGGAATTGTGATCTTGATGTAGAAGTGAATTCCATATGAAATAGGCATGGGTGAAGCATACTATTGTTTGATGTTGAAATGGTATATCCATACACAAGTGTCCAATGGTCTCCCTACCGGTGTTGATTTCCTAGACTACAACATTCTTTCCAACACAAAGACACCATTAGAGGGAAAGTGTTTCCTAAGAGACTGCTTGTAGAGAAAGGAAACACCTTCTAGTATGACTGAGGGATTGTTTAGTAGAGAAAGGGTATATAGTGTTGTATTGGGATGAAGAAGAAGGTGTCTAGATGGTCATGTAAGTATTGAGGAAGTGGTTGGTGTTAAAGTATTGTAACTTTGGAATATATTCCAGATGTATTGATTGTGTTCCTCCTTCAGGAGATGAGTTTGGTCTTGTAAGGGTCATTGAAAGAATCAATGTAAACCTCCAAATGTAAGTCGGGTCAATAGTACCCAAGTGTCAATATAATAAATGTTATTTTTGGTGTCTTGATAGAAAAGTCGACCTAGACCGTTAGAAAATTCGGCCTAGTCAGTTAGACAAGTCGGTCATGTTAGGTTAGAGGTCAAGTCAACTGAAGAATATAAATAGGGAAGCACTTCCCTTCATTTGTACTTACTCGCTCAAGTTGTTTTGCAATAGAGAGAAAGACTAGTGCGCCAGAAAGAAGAGAGAGGCAATTGTCCGGGTTTTACACTGCTCTGGTTGAGTTCTATACTGAGGAAGTTTTGCAGGGTTTTCTCCCTTGTGTTTTCCCCGAGGAAAATATTTTTGTTCTTGTTTTATTATGTTTTAGTGCTTGTTGTTCTTTCAGTGATCTTACTAGTGAAATTTTGTTTTAAGATATCATCTAAGAAAATTAAGAAAATTTAGCATGGTATCAGAGCCACCCTGAAAGGAAACACTACACAGTTAGGGTTTGTTAATCCAAAAAAATCCCTCGAAAGATCAACTAGAAAAGAGGGCTCTCTCAAATCGCCCCTGAAGAGCGCATCTTTCTGTGAAGACAAAATTGGATTCCACAAAGTTTCAGTTTTGGACCAATCACTGGTGCCGAGACAAACTAGGGCTTTAATTTTCCCGAGACTCCATCATCAATCTCATAAAAAGGAATATATAGTCTACCTCGCCCTAGGGAGTCACATCTTCTCCATCACTCATCTCTACCAGTGATCCCAACTGAAAATTAGGGTTTATGCATCAAACCCTAGGTCATCTAGAAGGAGGTCAATCAGAATTTGTTTCCTTCAAGTAAGTACTACTACTCCTTATTCCATTTGAAGTTCTGATTATATTAAAGATGACAAAGAATACCAAGCTAGATGAAAATCTTGAAGGTGTTGAAAACATCAGAGCATGGAAGTATAGGATCATGCTCATCCTACAAGAAAATGATGTAGATGGATTTGTAAAGGAGGAAGTGAAAGAACCAGAAGAAGTTGAAGCCAAGTCCAAGTATAAGAAGGATATGATCATAGCTTACTCCATCAAATATAACTCGATTCCTCAAGTATCCTCAAGCGAGACTCCAAAAGAAATGTTTGATGCTCTATCATGTCTATTTGAAGGAAGAAACATCAATAGGAAGATGACCCTGAGGAATCACCTCAAAAGTGTAAGAGCTCAAAACTCAAAGACCATGCAGTCTTACTTTACAAGAGTATCTCAATTCAAGGATTAGTTAGAAGCCATTGGTGATAAGGTTGAAGAAGAAGAAGTTGTAATGACCACCTTAACTGGTCTTCCAAGAGATTAGGAAGCCTTTATCCGAGGAATCTATTTGAGAAGGAAACTAACCAAATTCTGAAAATTATGGGAAGAATGTGTTCAAGAAGAATAAATGATAGCATCCATAGAAGAAAAGCTAAATGACAATGAGGATCAAGCCTTGACAGCTCATACCAAAGGAAAAAACAAAAGGAAGAGTCATGACCATCCTCGAAATACTCAAGTGTTTAAGAAGTCCAAGAAAGACTTCTCAAATTATGATTGCTTCACTTGTCAAAAGTTGGGACACATTGCTATCAACTGTCCCATGAAAGCAGAAAGAGTCAAAAATATGAAAAGATTCCAGGCCCATGCTATTGAAGATAGTGATCAAGAAGTTGAAGAGGAAGCAAAGAAGGATGAAGACTCCAGTGAAGAATATGTATTGATCTATGCTTTAATAGGATCAGTCTCACCAGGAAATGACACTTGGCTAGTGGATAATGGTGCCTCCAAGCACATGACAGGTTACAAGGACTCACTATCATGTCTTGTACAAAAGGAATCTCCACACAAAGTAATGCTTGGAGATGCTTCCCAATACCCCATCAAAGGAATAGGAGAAGCATCCTATAAGTTGGACTTTGGAAAGCCCATGAACACTACTAGATTTCGATCTAAAATACGACGGTTTTTTCCGACGGCGCGCGGATTTTAGACAATAAAGGCTTCAGAGTTTCTTTTGTGGATGGAAAATTTCTCATGTGGACAAAAGGAAAAACCATAGATGATGCAGTAGAAATTGGAGTTGAAGAAGGATGGCTCTAAAAATTAAAGGGACATGTAGACTCGGCACTAATAACCAATACCATAATCCCATGTGAGCTATGGCACATAAGGCTTTCTCATATTCACTACAAAGTTCTACCAATTGTAAGCAAGGTTGTGACCGGTTTACCAAAAATTTAGATAGATCATGAAGGAGTGTGTAAAGGATGTGCACAAGGAAAGAATACTAAGAATCATTATCCAAACAGTGACAATAAAGCAAAATGGATCTTAGATATTATCCACTTAGGCATATGCGGGCCAATGAAAACCACTTCATTAAGTGGATATGTTTACTATGCTTCTTTTATTGATGACTATTCCCGCAAGACTTGGATATACTTATTGAAAAAGAAGGATGAAGTGTTTGAAAGGTTTAGGGAATTTAAAGCCCTAGTAGAAAACCTCTCTAAAAAGAAAATAAAGATATTGAGGTCAGATAATGGAAGAGAGTCCACATCAAATGAATTCAATGAATGTTGCAAGGAAGCCGGGATTAAGAGGGAGCTCGTTGTTAACTATAATCCACAACAAAATGGTGTGGCGGAAAGAAAGAATGGATCTATCATGGAAGCTATGAAAGCTATGATGGCATGATCAATATCTATCGATGTACCCATGGGTAGAAGCAGCCAAAACAACAATATATGCACATAATAGAATCTTCCACAGTGCCATTGGGAACAAAAATCCAGAAGAAATGTTTTTCGGAGAAAATCCTGAAGTAAGTCACCTAAAGATATTTGGTTGTCATGTATACATACACATTCCCAAGGAGAAAAGGTAAAAGTTAGATCCAGAGGGATTTTTTGTAGGATATAGTGAGAAATAAAAAGCTTATCGAATCTATATCCCAGGATACCGTCAAATTGAAATTAGCAGAGATGTCACATTTGATGAAGATACAACCTTCAGGAAGTCGAATAAAGATAAGGAATATGAAGAGTAGCATGAAACACCCAAAGCTACAGAAAGTCCTAAACCAGTTAGAAATGAAGAAGAAGATCAGATGCATGAGGATCATGATATGACAGAACCTCAGTTACCTGAAGAATTACCCAGTGAAATAATTTCTAGAAAGAGAAAACATGTCTCGGCTTGTGAAGTAATCGAAGAAGAAAAAAGACATGATTCCCCAGAAGGAACCATCCGAGAAAGAAAGAAGCCAAATTTATACCCTAGTTATGTGGCTTTGATGTGTGATCTAGTTGATAAAGAACCGACATGTTTTGAAGAAGCAATAAAACAGAAGGAGTGGGTTGATGCAATGGTCGAGGAGTACCAATCCATTAGAAAGAATAATGTGTGGTAAATAGTACCAAGACCAAAAGAAAAGTCAGTGGTATCCTTGAAATGGATCTTCAAAACTAAACACTCAGCAGATGGTAGTATAGAAAAGTACAAGGCAAGATTTGTAGCTCGAGGATTCTCTTAGAAAGAGGGAATCGAGTATGAGGATATTTTTGCACCAATGTTTAGGTACACCTCAATCAAAACCATCCTTTCCTTGGCATCCAACATGAAGTGGAAGCTACATCAAATGGATGTGAAGATAGTCTTTCTAAATGGATTGATTAAATAAGAGGTATATATCGAACAACCGCAAGAGTTTGAGACTAATGATCGGAAAACTATTGTATGTAGACGAAAGAAGGCATTATATGGGTTAAAGCAAGCACCCAGAGCATGGTATGGAAGAATCGATGGATTTGTAATGAGCTTAGGATTTACCAAAAGTAAAGCATATTCCAACCTCTACTATAAAGTTGAGGATGATGGCATTATGATATTATTACTATATGTAGATGATCTATTCTTGACAGGAGAAGACAACCCCATCATTGAATGTAAGAAGTAGCTTGGTTCAGAGTCTGAGATGAAAGACCTTGGAATGATGCATTACTTTCTAGGTCTTGAAGTATGGCAGTATCCAGACGTGATTTTCCCAAACCAAGGAAATATGCAATAGAAATCCTAAAAAGATTTGGAATGATAGATTGCAAGGCTATGACTACTTCGATGACAACAAGTTTGAAATTATTAAATGATGATGCTTCAAAAGCAACTGATGCTACTTTATACAGACATATTATGGTTCTCTGATGTACTTAACCAATACAAGACCAGATATATGTTTTTTTGTAAACACTCTAAGTCAATATATGGTGAACCCTAAATACATTCACCTTATTGGAGCAAAACATGTAATGAGGTATCTAAAGGGAACTTTAGATTATGGACTAGTGGAGAGATCAAATTACATGGATATACATATTCATATTGGGAAGGAAGTGCCAAAGATAGAAAAATCACCTCAGGATGTTGCTTTAGTCTGGGATCAAACATGATCTCTTGGTTCAGTAGAAAGCAGACTAGTATTGCACTTAGAACGACGGAGGTTGAATACATTGCAGCATGTTTAGCCTGTATGAAGCAGTATGGCTTCGAAATATGTTGGCAGAATTATTTGATGCAAAAGATAGATGTTACTGATATCCTTTGTGATAATCAGAGTTGTATCAAGATGACAGAAAAACCGGTGTTTCATGATAATACAAAGCATATCGAAGTAATATATCATTTCATGGGATATGGTTCAAAAAGGATCTGTAAATCTCAAGTATGTTACTTCAGAGGAACAAGTGGAAGATGTGTTAACTAAGCCTCTGGCTCGTGTAAAGTTTGAATACTTTAGAGACAAGCTTGGTGTACTCTGAAAGGACCTCTCTTGAAAGAGGGAGTGACGGTAGATGGAAGAAGGATGCAGTGGTGGTAGATCAGTATAGAGTAGGGTAAGTTTGGCTAGGATTGTTGGTACGAAAGGGTTAGTAATTCAAACGAGGTATGTTGATCATAGGGGGAATAGTATGTTTGGATAGATCAGTTTAACCCAAGTAGGTGTGTAATCCAGGACAAGGCTTGTTGGTCCGTAGATAGTTCCATATGTCTAACTAGGCTTGTTGGCTCGAAAGGGTTAGTAAGTTAGACAAAATGCCCAAATGGATCTACCAGAGAACTCACCATGATTTTGCTCCGAGATAGTTAGAGGGCAAGATGTATATTCAATATTGTTATACCGATGATTGTTGAGATGTTTGTTTCAGTATTGTTATACTGATGATTACTGAGATGGTTTCTTTAGTATTGCTATACTGATGATTGTTGAGATGTTTGGTTCAATATTGTTATATTGATGATCATTGAGATTATAGTTTCTGTATTGTTATATTGATGATTGTTGAGTTGATTGTTGAGATAGTTTCAGTGTTGTTACACTGATGATTGTTGATTGTTGAGATATTTTCAGTGTTGTTACACTGATGATTGTTGATTATTGAGCTATTTTCAGTGTTTTTACACTGATGGTTGTTGCTTGTTGAGATGATTGCTGAGATAGATTCAATATTCTCATACTGATGATTGTTGATGATCTTGCTTCAGTATTTCTATACTGATGATGATGCTTGATATTGATGGTGCTGCTGATGTTCCAACATCTCTATGTGGGTAATGCATATGATGATATAACATTATAGATGATTTTGTTTTTAGCACTAACATGCTAATGAGGTTGTTGTCGATGTATCAATATCTATATACTGATGTTGCAGATGATGATGTTACAAATGATGTTTTAGTATTTACATATTGATGTTGCATACAATGTTTCAGTTATAGATGATGGTTTAGTATCCACATACTGATATTGGAATTTTTTTTTATCTAGAATTCACATGATTATATGGTAGAAGATGACTCAAAAGATGGCTCAGTATACACATACTCATGCTATAGAAGATAATCCAGAAGATGATTCAATATTCATATACTAACATGATAGATGATGATTCAGTATCCACATACTGATGTTGTAGAAGATGATCCAAACGATGATTCAGTATGCTATAGAAGATTATCTAGAAGATGATAGAAGATAATTGAGTATGTACAAAAGATGATTTAGTATTCACATACTGATATTGCAAAAGATGATCCAGCTGAGATCGATGATGTTCCAAAACTTCCTATGACATATAGAGACTCACAAGTCAATTGTACAATTGTGGTAGAAGTTGCTAATGTGGTTGGATAGATTCCTAGTTAAGAGAGATTGTTAAAGTATTGTAACTTCCGAAGATATTCCAAATGTATTGATTGTGTTCATCCTTTAGGAGATGAGTTTGGTCTTGTAAGAGTCATTGAAAGATTCAATGTAAACATCTGAATGTAAGTCGGGTCAATAGTACCCAAGTGTCAATATAATAAATGTTATTTTTAGTGTCTTGATAGACAAGTCATCCTAGTCAGTTAGACAAGTCAGTCCAGTTAGGTTAGAGGTCAATTCAACTGAAGAATATAAATGGGGAGGCGCTCCCCTTCATTTGTACTCACTCACTCAAGTTTTTTTACAAGAGAGAGAAAGACTAGTGCGCCAGAAAGAAGAGAGAAGCAGTTGTCTGGGTTTTACACTGCTCTAGTTGAGTTCTATACTGAGGAATTTTTGCGGGGTTTTCTCCCTTGTGGTTTCCCCGAGAAAAAACTTTGTGTTCTTGTGTTCTTATGTTTCTGTGCTTGTTGTTCTTTCAATGATCTTACTAGTGACGATTTGTTTTAAGATATCATCTAAACAAATTAAGAAAACTTAACAGTTGGATGATGTGTCGAGGTGTTGGCTAGACCTTCCAAATAATCAATGATGGTGGAATGCATGACATAAGAATATGGTATTTTTGAATCAATGCAAGGGTGTATTGAGTGGATGCGCATGAATGGATTGTGTAAATATTGTGGCTATGTACAAATATAAGTGGACACAAATGTTTGAAATCATTGTGTTAGTGCATGTTTGTGTCATATTTCATTTTGTTTAATATCTTGATAGCTAAAATGATGTAGTTCTTGGTAAATCATAATTCTAAGATCATTTCATGAGCTATTGTAAATGCAGTGAAGAATTGCATGAAAAGTAGTCATGTGTAATACAATTTTTACCCTTGCAATGTATTAAATTAGATTGTGTAAATGATGTAAATATGTTGATATGGATTCCTGGTGTAGATCTCAAGGCCAAAGGATGACTAGTGAATGGATATGCTTGTTTTATTTAAATATCCATATATCAGCCATGTGATTGGCTTATCACAATGATGTAAATATATGTAAATAGTATGTTGGAAAATAATAAAATGGTCCAAGATGGTTATGTAAGGAGCAATAGATGGTTATGATTCCACTAGAGGGGAAGAGGAAAGGGTACCTATGGGAAGTAAAACCTCTTTTATCAAGTGTTAGCCTTAGAACCCATCCATTTGTCTTAAATAAACCATTTACTTCCTTTGACTTATGAAATCCAATTATTGAATGCATGTGTGATGTTGGTAGGAAAGTATCCTCATGTAGTTATGGAAGCATGGGATAAATATAATTTTATGAAAATTATAAGAGTACTTCCTTCTATGGTCAGAAGTAACATTAGCTATATTTTCACCAATTTTATCATCTCCATTGGAGTCTATGACTCTTTTTCCATGATTCATAGAGTGCGTAATTTTTCCTATGTTTTTCTCTCCATTTCCAACTAGCAAACTGTGAAATTAAATAGAATTTAGAACTCTTAAGAGGAAATTGTAGAAATTAGAGTGAAGAGGATGGTTGTAGGTGATCATATAGGTTGGGAAATTTAGAAAACCTTTGGCTATTATATATTTGTTGTCCCTTAGATGCTTGAGAAGCCATGAATTGATTTTATATGTAATTCTCTAAAAACATACAAAAGGTTGGACTCTTTTTGCACAAATTCAAGAGAACTATAAGGGTTTGGTACTCTTAACCATTATTGAGAAAAGAAAGAGTAGGCCTTCCTTGTGTTGTGTGGTGGAGTGTAAGAGAGTAGCATGGCTAAGATGGTTGAGTGAGATTCCTGTAGAGCTCTGTGGTGAGTAGATTAGCTAAGCATGAGTGATAATGGGTTAGGTTGAGAGAGAGTGAAACCTATAGTTGTTTCCTTTGCCTTGGTGGCCTCATATGCCAACTTGGGTTGGTATGTACAATTGATACCTATTGTTGGGTGGAAAATCACTCTTACATAGACAATTGTTTGTATCTTCTTCAATTAATAGACAAATATTCTTTGGTGTATATGAATATACACGTTGTATTTACTTCTGGTTATGAAAAGCATATTACTATACATGTTGTCTATATGAATTCCAACGTGTTTTGTATTTATGTGCTTGTACATGCATTTCATAAATTATTGCACTTTTAGTAGGCTTAAATAATTTTGGAATTCGATTATTGGCCTACGTGGTGTGAAACTTTGTACAAGTAAATTTGGTGCTACCTACTCTATGGTCATAATGATGGATAAGGATGTTACACATGTTTTGATGGACTACAATAATGCTCTATCGAGAGAACATAGTTGCACAAAATATTTATTATATATGGGATCCAACCATGGCAATGAATAGTAATTGATTGATGCATTGTGATAGTCAATATCTAGAAAGAATGAAAGGAAAAGAATGGTGTAGACAATGCATCCAAAGAATCATCTTGGGAGCTAAAGGATGCCATGTGCATGCACATTTTACATATTAAAGTTAGTTGAATTTCATAATTGTATATATATGTTGTTGATGATGAACCGAGAACAATACTTAAATTAAGGGGGAGGGGAATGTAACATGGTATTTTTTATCCTATAATGTAAATGTGTATGTATAACAAAGTGGCTAGAATTCATATATAACTTCAATCTAGGATGACCAAATATATTGTAATTGCGTATATTTACATTTAAAACAAAATGTTACCCTAATGGTTTCAAATGAATAAGGACAAAGAAAATATGGAGGGTTATGATTCCATGAGTGGAGGAAGTAAAATGGAGTTAAGGGGAATGAACCTTATTATGTTGTTAACCTAAGCCCTTAGAATTAACTATAATCCTTAGTTGGGGATATACCCTAAGGTCCCCTAAACCCATGTTTATTAATGTTGATTTATTTAACATTTACTTATTAATTATCCTAAGCCAGGATGAAAGTGTGAAAAGTGAGCTACTCATGAGTGCCACATGGGAAGTTTTGAACATGTATATAAAAGGCGGGAAATTAAGCTAATACCATCAATATAGAAATAATTTTAATGATCCGTCATGTGATACATGACAGAGGGGAAAAGAGAGGAAACTATATATCATACATGTTTATGCCAACTACCATGGAAAATTTTTGTTAATGATTATTATGTCTCTATGAGAGGACACATGGTATTTAATTTAGATTCACTAGATTCTTTATAGTGATATTCCATAGCCAATATGTCTTGGAGAACTAGAAGCAATTGGGATATCCTAAGGGACTACATGCAAAGAAGGGGATCCCATTACTTGTGTTGTGCAAGCTTAGGGGAAAGAGTGTTGGTTAATCGGGAAGGTTGTAGAAGGGTTTTTGGATATATATAGTTGTCTAAGTGTTGGGATAATCATAATAGTTAGGAGCTTCAACCTTGTGGATGAATATCACTAGGTTGGTGGTGGCCTCTATCATAGAAAGAATAAATGTGATAGAGAGCCTATGGTTGAGAGGAATGTCCTTCGCTGGTAGATAGTTGGAGGATTATTTTCTAAAAAAGATAAGTACTTTAAAATGTTTATGAAATGCAATGTGTTTTATTTATATATTTTACAGTGTATGTAGATATGTATGTGCATGGATTTCATTATGGAAATTATGAAATAATTCATAGAAGGATTGCATACATGGTTGTGGTTGTAAATTTAAATAATTGGGTTGTTGTCTTTTGTTGTTAAATTTTGTAGCTAACTTATGACATTCAAATTGGGTATTAGAGATAAAATTTCTATGGTGAAATTGTCGTAAGCCTTATTAATGCAAAGAAGCTACCAAGTACATGACATAAATAATGGTAATAGGTATATTTCTTGCATTTGGAATAATGATTTGTAGTTAGAATATTGGATTGAAAATAACTCCTATAGATAACCCCCTTGCTCATATTGGAGAGGTGGTAACCAATATGCTTGAAATTTGTCTTTTACATCTCCTTTGTAGTGTTCTTTAGGTTTGTAGGCTTGTAGGTGCAGTTGCTTATAGCCTTATGGTTTTCAGTTACCTATAGGTGCACATTGTTGTAGAAGGTTGTGTATCTCCTAATATAATAGCTTGTAAGTGCACTCTCATGTAGTTGCCTCTATGTGCATGCTTCTATAGGATTTTGCATAAATCTAGAAAATGGGATATGCAATTGATGCATGAGAATTAAGGTGAATGCATATCTACAAGATGTATGAGGTGAGGCATGCATAAGGGAAAAGGTGTATGCATATGCACTAATTGTATGCTTGTGAAAAATGTGCATTGTGTATATGGAATGTTGGGTTTTGTATGGAATAAATGGGATGTATGAGTGGATGGAAATAAATGAACCTAGTTTATTTCCACTTTGAAATTTCTATGCAATGAATGAGGGTTGAATGAAAAAACTTTCAAGTAATCATTGAAAAACTTGAAGTTTGAAATATGTCAAAAAGGATGATGGAAGTGAAACTTGTACTTTTGAGATTTGAAATCATTTCTCAAACATATNATATATATATATATATATGTTGATGTTTTGATATTTGTAAAGCACTTGAAATATGGAAATACTCTATTTTTCTTGTTTTGTATTACTTAAATGTACTAAGTAGTGTGTCCATAACTTTGTTTATTGATTTTTGTATCGCAAGGTTCCTACTACCTTTTATAGTATAAATTGGGATGTAGTCTCTATATGAGCCATGAACCTTAATGCACTAAAGATGAACTATGATCGTGTTTTAGGGGAAAATGTCCTAGTAACTAGGGTTAGATTACCAACAAATCAATTCGAATATGCCACCCTTTTCTTTCTTACTCAATCAATCAAGTTATGTGTTCCATAAAGAAGAATAAAATGACATAACCGAAATTAGATGATGTTCCCCCTTATCGATGCTTGTTGATGTTTAGCTTGGTTCTTCACTTGAACTCCTTTGTCTTAGACCTGCACAAAACACAATGAGAACACCTTCTTCAAAACCAATTGAATCCTTTAATTGAAATATTCAAAATCAACATGGAATTTATAACCAATTACACAAATTAACTTTCAATCAAAATCAATTGCTCCACCCAATACTAGTCATCAAAATAAATAATACATTGAACATAATATTTGGGGGAGGGGAAGAAGAAGGGTATCCTTTGTATAAATAAGAAGTAGCAACAAAATACATTATGATACTGTAGTCTTTTGTTGCAACGCCTCCTTCACCAAGACATGGATTCCTCCTTCCCAAACCACTAACAAATACCAAATACAACTCTCTCTCTCTCTCTCTCTCTCTCTCTCTCTCTCTCTCTCTCAATCTTGAATAAAATGGACAATCAAGGGTGATCAAGCTCCCCACTCAATCTTGATAGAATATGTGCTTATAAATTGGGACTTCTTATAGGAAAGGCATTGTAACAATATCAGGAACTCTAGATTCAATCCTTCAGTATAAGGTTATAATGATGGCATATTGTTACCCCTTCATGCTTTGAGGCTTTGATTTATATGGGGAACAATTGGTTAAAGAAGTTGGGTCAAGTGTAATCGAGCCCATTTAGACTAGTAATGACCTAGAACTACCTGAACACATGTGTGAGTACATGTGTTTTTTATTTTTTAGTGTTTTAATATGTGTGTGTGTGTGTTAATGAAGGGAAACGCGTGGATAATATGCATGTTTATAAAAGGAAACCCACGTATGCAAGCCAAAAATTATTTTTTTGAAGGATTAAGCATACTTTAGGATGTACAGAGGGGTGTAAAGGAGTGCAAGCATTATTGAGGTTAAAAAGGATATAAAAATTTCCCCCTAATATATGAGGTCAGAAGAGAATTTGATGGCTTAAATACATTATAAAAAGGGGATGGAAATTTGATAAGAAGAGCTAGGTAGGGTGCACCAAGACTGGATCAAAAAAGGCATATGCAAACAAAAACCAAGGATCAAAATACCCTCTTCTTGAAGAAGGAATACCCATTCTTAGATGTAAATAATAATGGTTTCCAAACCAAGTACACTACGGATCCATGAAGTATATTAAATGCTTGAATCATGGACACGAGAATGATACAGATTGGATCCATTTCAAAATAGACCATATCCATAAATAGATACACGATAGATCTATGTATTAGTATATATCAAAAGAGAAACTAGAGCTAAAGTGAGTGTAAATTGGTCTCCATATAGTACCAATGTCATATGGTGAGTGGTATGGTCTTGTGCAACTTAGGCCATAGAAAATGTGAAAGTGCAACTAGAGCCCAAGGTATTCCATACAAACTATCAATATGTACATGTTCCTACCATGTGTATAAATGTTTTGAATTCAAACATGAAGAACACGATTTGATTACTAGTCGTTGATGTATATTGTTAACGAACATGAGATAACCCACTGATGATGATAATATTATTCAAGGTATTTATTACATTCTAGCAAGCATGAATAAGGAATTTATTTTCAAACACTTGTAGAATCTATCCATCAGGGGACACTGATGCATTCCCACTGTTACTAGCGAGGGAACTTGTCATTGATGACTATAAGCCCTGAGGTACTAAAAAAATTATTAATCCCATTCCCAACGCAAGATGAGTTGAGGTTGATGAAAAGAAATATGTTGGAGGGAAGGTATTAAGGCATACCCCATCAACCAACAAAAGTAGGTTTCAAGAACTGTTTTGTTTTAGATATTTCTTAGACAAAGTTTTGTAGGGACATATCGTCGTCATTACACCTCCCGCATTCACCAAATGTAAATAACACACAAAAGAGACCCTCTGAGAAACAACCAATTATTAAAGTCATTAACAAAGGTAAGGACTTCCGCCAATGATGAAAATGGAATCCACGACATTGCATGAATCCCAAAATGAATATAACACGTACATGTGGGTCCTTTTTTTGAAGAAAGGTCTAACGTTCTGCTGAAATTTCATTGAAATTAGTTATTGGATAAATGTCGAACATTCGACATCAGAATTCTAGATTTCCAACTTTCATTGGTTTTAAGACGGAAGTTCGTCAGTCTTACGATGACATTTTGGAAGTTTCGTCGTACATTTCATAAAAAAGGACCCACTTGTAATAGTTCTTGTAGTCGAACATAATGGGAAATCACTTAGTTAGTGACTAATGATAATATGTTATCTACCAAGTGCAAGGTAACATGTCAATGATTCCAACGATGTAAATAGGATCAATGTGTTGTTACTCTAGGAAAAACTCTCATATCAATGAGTTGAATTCAATGAGGAAAGACCCACTAGTAAGTAAGTCGTAGGAAACAGTCCATACTTTCATGAGTTAACCTTGGACATGATTGCGTTGAGAACAATTTGACCATAGGGAATGTCAACATGCAAATTCGTGATATATGAGAAATGGAAACTCAGGTTTAAGACAACCCTTGAACATTCGCATGACACAATTGTGACCTGGGAAACCTTAGACATAAAGGGAACATTGATATAAATCTACATTGTAAGAGGCACTAACAAATTCTCCATAGTGATTGAAAGAGTAACCATCGGAGGAGTATAAACTTTTATATTAGTAAATACTAAAAAGGAATAAATGAATGTTATATTACAATGGAACAAACGAGTGTCACAAGGCATGCAACTATGTTCCAAGCACATGGAACATACCTATCAACAAAACAAAATGCGAAAAGGGTGCTATGCAATATGTGGACACTCCTTAGCATGTTTCTTCCAAGTATAGAGTCTAGAATGCAAATTCAATGGAAACATGTGACGATCAACATAATGAATGCAATGGCAATGTGAAAGTTGCAACAAAGAATCAGGCATAGGTTAAGAGTGAGCAAAGGCAGATGCATAATGAAAAAAGAATAGGATCCTTATAGGGAATGGTAAAAAATAAAAGAGAAAGAAAGGCATGCGGATTCTTCTCAAATTCATGGTAAAATTAAAAAGGATCTCAAGCCAGCTATGTGAAAACCTCAACATAGGCACTAAAATGGAAAGAGGGTATTAAATATGGTGTCTCATGTTAGGTAGGTTCTTTTGTCATATTAGTGAAAACATGCAGATAGAGAAGGCTAACACACCAATATCTAGTAGGTTCGACCCTATGGAAAATTTAGGCGGAAAAAGGTTTAAATGCATCGCAAAAGAGGGAAGACATAAACCTATCTGCAAGTTTTCGAATGTACATTACCAAATTGAGAAACATGCAAAGAATGCTCCCTTGGAAACCACAAATCTAACTTAAAATCATGTATCTAAGAAACAACAATACCATAATCATATCTAAAAAATATAACAAGGAAGATTTGATATAAGTCACTTTGATAGGGGTATTTTCAACTTCAATACCTTCAACAATATCCATTACCAAGATAGAGTTTATTGGTGAAGACTCAAGAGCTCTAAGACCTGAGGAGCTACAATCAATAAGATCAAATTCATGATGAATATGCAAGTTGAAAGTGATAATAGAGTCTACATGAATACTCCCATCATCGTAGGATTCTAAGAATATACAAAATAATTGAACTCATAGAGAACACGAACTTGTATCTCAATGGCAGAGTCCAAAGACTAAAAAACGCCACTATTTGAGGATCCACAAATAGTGAGATCAGACTCAATAGGAAAATCAAGGTTGTATTTGATTGCAACTAGATCCAATCAAAGGATGTGACCAATTGAAAATTGCATTGGCATGACCTCGTTATCAAACAAATGTTAAATGATCTATTGGGAAACCATAGGTAAATAGAGAGAAAAAAATCCTCAAGTCAGAGACCACACTCTTTGTACCTTTGGAATAGTAGGGCATAAGTGAGTACGATGATCTCCCTTGAAAAGATTACAAGGGAAATCAAGCTTGTGTCCTATTCTCCTAGGTTTGTCAGTAGTGTTTATACTCCTAGCATGACTTGCATTGGTTGGATTTTTCCCTCATAATAACTTGCAACGGTCACTTGCTTTCTCATTGCATGACTTGCAATGGTTGGTTTCTCTTCTCTAATATGACTAACAATGATTGGTGTTTTTTCCTTGGTAAATATAGTCTCTTATGAAGAAACATAGGATGTTGAGACTACCCACAAGTATTCAAAATAAGTCGTTCTAAAGTGATATATTCTTATCATGGGATTGCTGGAAATTGACATGATCACATATATTGGGGCCATATTGTCATAAGGGGTTGGAAGGGGGATATTAAAATTTCCCATAACAGTCGAGTACATCCCCACTCCAGAGTTCTCGCAAGATCTTGTGGAATTTCCTACCAACAGGACATTGGGTCCAATTATGCAAATGGATTCTTCTCTACAATAAGACAATGGGTCTATAGTGACAATATTCCCATCACGACGAAAGAAAATGACATGGGATATCGAAGACATAACTTCCACCATGGAATAATTCCAACTGCATCCTAAGAGGATGTTGTAATAAATATGAGTGTTAACCACTTCTACCTCTATAGTTGCAGCCTTTCCCCCTAAATCCATTGGAAGCGTAGTGCCGTACGGATAATCACATGAGGCATGAACAAATAATCATCAATTCTTTTCAACATATAGTCAATGAAGGTACTATCTTAGGTAAGCCTATAGCTTGCCACCAACATGAAAAGGACATGACACAGGTAGAATCCCCTCCATCCACCACAGTATTAAAGGTATTCGACCCTCTATTGATACTTGGATCTGGAAAATAGAAGAATAGGGAAGATGAGGTTTCCAGTTTTATAGGTCAAAGGTTATTAACTGAGAATATGGGGGGTCCAGATCTCCAATTGTCGACAATAATGTATTTCGTTGCATGGGGCATATTTGAAGCACCTCCAAAGTGGGAATCATGTAATTTTCTTGATCCATATCTTCGATGAAGCTATAATTTCGTACAATTCGTGCATTAGGATTATGTTTTTACCATTTTAGCACACCTAGGTATGCACGACATTGTATAATTTGCAGGATTCTCGAGATTTTTAATGTGTACAGGGTTTGGCATCTCAGAGCTGGAAAATTCCTTTCCCTTGGATCCTCATAACTATGGGCTCTACTTAAGGCATTGAACTCTCGCTCACACATATAGACATTAGCATTCACTTTGTTTCCCCCCTGTGTGGAGGATCCGTAGTTGCCCCGTTGTGAAGGCATGGGGTTATGTAAGGCTCCAACAAACATTTATTGGTGTTGTTGATGGAATGGATTAGTAAGAATACTAGGTTGCTAAAAAGGTTTTTGTTGCACCAAAGACATTAAGCAACCTCCGAATTGGGGCATTGGTGAGTTAGATGGTCTTCACTACAAAGATTACAATGAAATTTAACCTTCTTCTTTTTCTTTTTTCCCTCACCAGCATTGTTGTTATTGGCATTGGTTCCACCATTTCATTTCTTTTGATTTTTCCTTTCTTTTTTCCTTTAATTTTTCCTTCGGGTTTTTTGTTCCCCTTTTGGTTGGTTACCTATACCGATAAGACATCAGAGGATTGAGTGGGATTGGGGGAATGGGTGGTGGTTTGTGTGGTTATTGTTGTGTTGGAATTTAAATTCATATGTCCCATTTAAGTTGTAACGTATGCATCCACGATGTTATATGTAGATCCAAACACACCAGCATTGTGTGGCCTTAGCTTGGCTCTATTTGGCTCAATATGTTCTCTTGGAGCTAAATGCAAGATCTCATACAACAACATCTGCGATTGAGAATATACCAGGTCCAACTGTTGGGCCCTAATAATGGATTTCTCTTTAGTCATGACCCCTTATAATGTGACATATTTTCCAATATATAGTTGCAAAGACTTGTTGATCCAATCCACTAAAAAATCATTAAGAGTATCAGCTTTAATCAAACATCGGTTCCTATTCCATCCATGAATGTGATAAGAGATGTGCATGACTTATCCCGTTGAAATGATGTTAATAACTCAGTTCATGTTTCATAGTGGATAAACAACTAAAAGTGGTTTAAAATGGTTATACTAATGCATCAAAGTTCTGAAATGAAGCTCGAGGGAGCACTATGTAACACTTTGTCACAACTCCAGTCAAATTTCTATAAACAAATCTCAAACTAATACCATCATCCATTAGTGAGTTTGATGAACACCATAAATGGAACATCATTACATGTATAGCGAGATCTTCTTCATATTTTTCCTCAAATTTAGCAATATCAGAGGGAAACTTTATTGGAACAGGAGTCCAACTCGGATTATGCATAACTGCATTGTTAATCAACTTGGCTAAATATTCTAGGAGACTAAGCAAATCTGAGAAGGGAAGCTTTGCTTAAGCTAGAGAATTCCAACTCCCGTGAATTTTTCTTGAGCTTATATTTACAAAACAATTACCTAACATGCATGCATTATATAGAACAAAGGATAAATTGGTTTAGAACCTAGGTATAACTGTATGACCGAGTAGAATTTGAGCACATGGATAGAGACATCCACTTATCATGCCCCTCATACCAAGGAAAGGTATGCTCCCTAGGGAATATTATAACTTGTGCAAGTTCCAGTCCCTATTGAGGGTACCGATAAGGGAAGAGTGATTATTATTGGAGTATTATAACATAACCCAAAAAGATTATTGGTGTCCATGTGTGGCATTCCAGTTAACAACATCCCAAAATAAAATGGGATACTATCCTCAAGCATGGATGTCGAAGTTATTATACAACTACCAAGAATTGTAGATGAGGAAACATGATCCCAAACAAATACTCATGATACAAGTGGAAAAATATTGTGAGCTAGAACACCTGACATTGTGGGGTTCACTCCTCCAATGGGAGTATTATAAATAAGAGTTGAGGTGTCTAACCCAACCCTTGAATTTCCACCATCATCACCCATATTTACATCCTAGCAAAAGGGAGGTGATTATGCAATGTGGCTTCGACTTCCAACACTACGCATCTTGAATAACGAAGGACTTGGGTAATTGGTGGTAGGTTCATTAAAATCCACTAAAGCTACAGGATTGGTCAAGTCCTT